>JAOUZG010024851.1:0-14189 GCA_026289955.1 Argiope argentata | reverse complement strand
TGTGTGTGTGTGTTCGCGCTGTACAAGACAGACCGTTTGACCAACAGCTACCAAATGTGGTACATAAATACCTAGGGTGCCGGGAATGTGCACGACAGAGCCCCTTTTTTTATTTTTAAATAAAATTTTAATTAACTAAAAAATAAGCCAAATGTTGAAGTTTTTTCGCTATAGCTTCCGAAAATATTACAGTACAAAATTGATTTTTGCATCAAGTTAAAGCTAAAAAAATTAGCTTTTCAATGATACTGATGCTTTGACCTATAAATTAAAACTCTATTTTTAATGAATTTTTAAACATTCAATTTAATCGTTTTTTTCAACAATTTATTTCACATAAAATAAAAATAATTTTTTTTTCTTTTCGAGGATATAAAATAAATCAGCTTATAATAATATGCTGCCTATAGATTTCAGAAGTTCTGATTAAAAAAATAAGTTAATTACTACCAAAAATAAAACAGAAAAATATAATTTTCATCACGTGATTATATGAAATGAATTAAATAGGAAATGTGATATTTTTTAAACAATAAATGCAAGAAAAAAAATTTCTTGATCATTTGCAATATCAAAATTATTAATTCAATTAAAGAATTAAAATGAATAAAAATACATAATAAAAATATATTATAAAAGTGTGACAGTTAAAACAGAAAAAGAATTTTTAAAAAACCACCAAATGATAATCTTCTGAGAGCGAGATTATTTATTAAAAAGTAAGTGTGCGGTGTATGCGTTATAGAATCACAATTGCGAGTGGACTGTATAAGCGTTTATTTTTTGCGTGTTAGCGAGACAGTTTCAGAAACTGTTCTGTTTGTATTATATGGTTGCCAGGTTGAAGTGGTTACAGAATTCGCCAAGGGGAGATGTCCCATCGCCAAAGGCATGAATTTACAAGTACGGAACATCCCGCCCGGCATTGAAATATGCATATGTTTCAATAAAAAAAATGTACATAAAATTACATCACAAATTTGACACATAAGTATAAAGAAAACAAATAAGACAATAATAAATTGCACAATAAAAACAATCAGAATAATAATTAAAAAAAATAAAAAAAAACATTTCAATTTAAATCAAAATTATCTACAATAGGTAAAATGCAAATTTTAGAAATAGGTCTTTTGAAATTTCCTTTTGCAGTACGTATCTCTGCTACTCTGACATTGCCATCTGAGCCTGCAATTGCATTAATGATTCGACCTAATGGCCAATGGTAAGTTGGAAGTTGAATGTCCTTTATTAGAACTAGCATGCCAGGAGTTAAATTTTGTTTTTTAAGCAGCCACTTTGAGCGCTGTTGTAAATGGCTCAAATAATTATTTTGCCAATGTCTCCAAATAGTTTGAACTAACTTTTGAGTTCGTTGCCATCGACTGAGAAGATTGTCTCTTTTGTCTATGAAGTTAGGTTCTGGGATAGAATTGATAGGTTTTCCTATGAGGAAATGGCCTGGAGTTAATACTTGCATTTCATCAGTATCAGTTGGGAGAGGAGAGAGGGGTCGCGAATTGAGGATGCCCTCAATCTGAGTAATTACTGTTAAAAACTCTTCGAGTGTTAGTCTTGCAGGACCTACTACTCTCTTAAAATGATATTTAAAGGATTTCACGCCTGCTTCCCAAAGACCTCCGAAATTGGGAGCCCTAGGCGGCAAAAATTTCCACTTTATACCTTCGGAGGAAAGCATATTTGAAATGTCTTCGCTACCTACCATTAGTTGGTATAATTTTTTAATTTCTGTGGAAGCACCTATAAAATTAGTGGCATTATCGCTAAAAATTATGGAGCTTTTCCCACGTCGCGCAAAAAATCTTTTTAGCGTTGCGATTAGAGCTTCAGAAGTTAGATCAGTGACAAATTCCATGTGTACAGCCTTGGTTGCCATACATACAAATAAAACAACATATATTTTCTGTAGATTACCCTTTCTTTGACCCTTAAATTTTATTTCGAATGGACCGCATAAATCGATTCCTACATTTAAAAATGCTGAACCTGGAGTAACTCTTTCTGCTGGAAGGTCTCCCATAATTTGGTTCGAGATAACGGGCTTGTTTCTAAAGCATCGAACACACTCGTGAACGACCTTGCGTGCTGCATTTCTACCTCCTATAGGCCAATATTTTAAACGAACAGTATTTAGAAGGGCTTGAGGGCCTACATGAAAGTCTCGTTTATGGTAATGCTGAAAAATTAGCGTAACTAGCTTATTTCCCATTGGCAGAACAACTGGATGTTTCTGATTAAAATTTAAATTAGAATGCGCAAGTCTGCCTCCTACCCTAATTAGTCCATCGGATGGATCTATGAAGGGATTGAGAAATTTCAACTTACTCGAAGATGGAACTGACATTCCTTTTTCTAAAGCGGAGATTTCAGTAGAAAAATGTTTTACCTGTACCAATTTTAAGAGAACCCTTTCAGCGTTCAGATATTCCTCTTGTTTGAGAAATCCTTTTTCCTTTTCAGGAAATCTGCAATTTTGAACAAACCTAAAAATAAATGCTACAATTCTGATTAATTTATGAAATTCATTTGTGATAGCAAGTAAATCATCTAAAAATTTAGAGTCATTAGTTAAAGTCAAGGTTAATTTAGTGACAGGCTTGAGCTCATCCATATAAAGTTTGTCGGTTGAACCAGTAGAAATTTGTACAGTTTGATAAGTAGGTAAGTTTAATTTTGAAAAGTCTGGTCCTTTAAACCACAGTTCACTGGTTGCAAGGGCCTTAGCATCAAGTCCTCTGGAAAGCAAGTCAGCAGGGTTAAGCTCTGATGGAATATGCTGCCACTGGAAATCGTTTGATAGTTCCTGAATTTGAGACACTCGGTTGCTCACAAATGTCTTGAGCAGGTTAGAAGGAGTCTTTATCCAGGCGAGGGCTATTGTTGAATCTGAATGTACTATAACAGAGTCTATTTGGAGCCTCAATGCAGATATGACTTTCTGCGTAAGTTTTGAAAGAAGTAGACAAGAGCAAAGTTCAAGTCTGGGAATTGTGGTGGTTTTGGTTGGTGCTACCCTTGACTTACTACAAAGAAGTTGGGTAGTTACTTCATTGGCGTTAGACACAACTTTTACGTAAATTGCAGCACCATAAGCTTTAGAAGAGGCGTCTGCAAATCCAAGTATCACAACGTACTTAGAGACAACTTGAAAAAAGCATCTGGGAACACGAATGGATTTAATATTCTCCGATAAGATCTTAAGGAAGTTGTCCCACTGTCTGGAAATATCTGTTGGTAATGCCTCGTCCCAGTCCAATTTTAGTAACCACAGCTGTTGCATGAAAATCTTTGCTTTGGAGATGACCGGTCCCAACAGCCCGAGGGGATCATAGATGCGAGCTATTTGTGAAAGCACTTCTCGTTTGGTGTAGTTGCAATCTGGACTGGAATTGGAGCAGACTTTAAACGTAAAGGAATCACTTAAACTGTTCCAGAACATTCCTAAAGTTTTGACGGTGATTTCTTCAGCATTGCGGTCAAGCGTAAATTCTTTAAGTTCAGTTGATGAAGCCTTGTTGGAACACCACTTATGCAAAGTCATGCCTCCTCGTTGAAGCAACTGTGTCAGTTCTGATTTGAGTTTTTCAAACTCTCTAAGTTCTGAAGCACCGGAGAGGCAATCATCCATGTAAAAATCCTGGAGTACTGCCTTTGAAGCCAATGGAAAGTTATCTTTCTCCTCTACAGCAAGTTGTTGCAAAACTTTTGTTGCTAAGTATGGTGCGGAAGCGGTTCCATATGTCACCGTGTGTAATTCATACACTTTAGTTGGTGCGTTTTTATCGATCTTCCATAGAATTTTTAGAAGCTTTGTTTGCAAAGGATTTATCTCAATCATTCTAAACATTTGCTTGATATCTGCAGTTAATGCGTAAATGTGTTTTCTAAATCTGATTAGAATTGAGAAAAGATCTTCCTGAATTACTCCTCCCTTGCACAACAAGTCATTTAATGAATGTCCACTGGAAGTTTTAGCACTTGCGTTGAAAACTACACGAAGCTTAGTAGTTTTGCTTGATGGGCGTAATACACCGTGATGCGGGAGATAGTATCCATTTTCGATATTTGAATTTTCCTTTACCTCTTTCATGTGTTTTAGTAATTCATACTCGCTGAGGAATTCTGAATAAAGCGTTTGCATAGCGGGATCACGTTCTAAGCGTGTCCATAACTGGTCTAGTCTTTTAGACGCGACTGCCTTAGAATTTCCTAACATTTCTGCGGAAAATTCAGGTTTGAATGGCATTTCTACTACAAATCTACCATCCGGTTTCCTATAATGCGTTTTTGCAAAATGTTCGTTACAATATTTTAATTCCTTGTCACAAATTTCAGTTGTTTCTATTTCTTCAATTTCCCAAAAGCGTTTAAGAGTTTCATTAAGATTATCTGCGTTTTTAGTTAAAAAACAATGTTTAGGAGCATTGTAAAGAATATTTCCTGAAATAGCCCCTGAAACAAGATAGCCGAAACAACTAGATTGTAAGAATAAATTGTCTGCTAATTTTATTTTATCCTCTTTCAATAATGAGAAAAATAATTCTGCACCCAAAAGAATATCTATTTTTTGAGGAATAAAAAATGAAGGATCCGCTAGTTTAACTTCCTTGGGAATGTTTAAGTTCGAAATATTTAATTTTTTAGAAGGTGTGAAACTAGTTATATTAGGAACAATTAATAAATTTATTTCCCAATGCGAATCATTACTTTCATTTGATAAAAAGGCGGTTACTTTTTTCTTGATACTTAATGATGTATCATTTAAACCGCATATCGGAATGTTTATCCTTTCTTTTTTCAATCCCAATAAATCTGCCGCGGAAGACGAAAGGAAAGAAGATTCACTGGCAGAGTCGAGAACGCCTCTTAAGGGTTTAAATTCCCCCCATGCATCTCTGGCGTATATGATGGCGGTGTTTATCAAAATACTCTTATTACCGTTACAGAAAAGGGAGAGACGAGGGTTTTCTGACATCTGCGTTTCAATGGTCTGTGAATTATTAGTTTGAGGGTTCCTTCCCTGACAGGGTGTGGATGACGAGAGCCAGGTTTCACTCTCTGGAATGCTGTAAGTGTTTGGCGCGATTGGCGGCGTAGAATATTTATGAAGCAATGTATGGTGATCTAGTTTCTTTTTACAAACGAAACAAGAACTTTTTGAGTTACACTTAGAGAAAGGGTGAAATTCACTTAAACATTTTTTACAAAGCCGATTTTTTTGAACTAAATCTAACCTATCGGATAATTTCATTTCTTTAAATGCATTGCAATGATACAGTGCATGTGTTTGTACTTTACAAGCGATACACAATTTAGCAGATTTATCTGCTTTGACAAAAAAGGATTTCGATCTCTCAGGGTAATATTTAGTAGGAATGCTAGTTTGAATATTGTTTAAAATTTGGCATCTCCTTTCTAAGAATTCTAGAAAATAATCGAATTCAGGCACTTCGTTGTCTTTTAATGTTAATTCAAATTGTTTGCGGGTGTCGCGATCTAATTTTTCAAGAATAATGTTTAATAACAAAGCGTTGGATAATTTATCTCTAGCGAAATCTAAGATGTTCAATGATCTAAGATTCTTTAAAATGACATCCAATATATTTCGTAGATCTTTGCCAGATTCATACTTTAATGGACGAATATTTAGAATGTTATTTATGTGACAGTTAACAATAATTCTTTTGTTTTCATAACGTTTCTCTAAAGCTTTAAGCAGAGAAGTAAAGTTATCATCAGCAGTTTCTATGCATTTAGCTTCTCCTTTAAGAGAACCGCGTAAATAATGCAGCTTTTCATTTTCAGAAAGTTCAGGATTTTCACTTATTAGGCTATCAAATTGAGTTTTGAATAAATTCCATTCTTCAAATTTTCCGCTGAAAAACGGAAGTGGAATTTTTGGAAGTTTGATGAATGCCTTTTTAGGCTGATCATTGATACTAGAATCATCATGACTTTGATTATGCACAGAGTCAGTTTTTATGGTTTTTAATTTATAAATAGAGGTTTTAAGGCTTACCTCTAATTTTTGTATGAAATCATCCACTTCGAACAGAGAGGTTTCGATTTTCTGGAAATCTTCTTCTTTGACGATTTTGTAGTAATCATCTTTCAATTCTTCGAATTTGCGTTCGATATTTAGCACCATATCCAGTTGCGCTTGAAGTTCGGGAATGTCCATTTGGTTTTGTCCTTCAGTCAGGGCATTGTCCAATTTCGTAAGCTGGCTTTTGATGCTGCCACGCTTGCGATTAAGCGATGTGATATCTGCCATCTTTAGCGTAAAGAATTTATCAAATTCAATGATAAGAATTAATCCATAAGATCTGGTTGACCTCCGGTTCGCTTAGGACCAAAATGTGCGGTGTATGCGTTATAGAATCACAATTGCGAGTGGACTGTATAAGCGTTTATTTTTTGCGTGTTAGCGAGACAGTTTCAGAAACTGTTCTGTTTGTATTATATGGTTTCCAGGTTGAAGTGGTTACAGAATTCGCCAAGGGGAGATGTCCCATCGCCAAAGGCATGAATTTACAAGTACGGAACAGTAAGAAATCTTAAACGAACTCGAAGATGGCGTCATTTCAAAGAAACGACGAACAAAAAGCAATTGATAATAAGTAGAAATAAAATATATTTGCATTCGTGATTTTTTTTAAATTTTTCAAACAAGAAGACATGTTTTGAATTGTTACTTTTACTTATGTGAAGGAGATATTTTGTGCAAATCAAAGCCTTCGTGATTGTAAATTATCTCCACATTTTAATGAATCATGCGAAATAAAAATGCATCTGCTTTCAACGTTCAGCATACGCAATATTAAATCTATACTGGTAAAACCAGGTCAGTTATTTGAAAACGCATCTTCTTTCAAACAAGCATACGTAAAAATCAATAATGCAAAATTTATAAAATCATGTAAAAATATTATTTACCCGTATATTTCGGAGATATCAAAATTTTCTAACCAAAACAATATCATTTTCTCAGGTGAGAAAAATTAAATCAACTATCATTCCAAATTAAACATATAAAAATGTCATTTTAGGCACGTGTCTGCATAAAATGAAACAAATATGAAACATGGTATTTTTGGGAAATAAATGCATGGAAACGTTTTCTGTGATATTTTACTATACATATATTACTAATCCAATTAAACAGTTTTATTTAAGGAAAATATGGCTTAACATCTACAAGGTATCTTCTGTAATCGGAGCCCAACATCTAATTTCTTAATTTTTAGAGAGCATTTGTTAAGAGACATAGAGCATTTGTTAAGAGACATACATCTCTTAACAAATGCTCTAAGTGAAATATAAAATTAGTAGATTCAGAGAAGAAATGGTGATGAATTACGACTTTTAAATTTTTACATATATCATCTGCTATGTGAATCCTATTTAACAAAATATTCTACAGACAATTAGTTCTCCTTAAAATAAAAAAGTGGCACTCCAATCAACTAAATCAATCATCCAAGCTGATCGATCTATGCAAATTTCAATATAACTATTCGATAAAAATTGGCGATTTCATATCACTTTATCAAGATCTTAAAGAAGCCAATCATGGTTACTCTAGAATAATTGGCCTAGAATATGAAAATGATGATTGTTCTAAATTTGCAAGAATTGATAAAGAAGATAAGTACTGAATAAATCAGTCATATTTGAAGAAGATAGAGATGTTTATTTATTTACTGAGAAGTTGAAATATTAAGAATATTTTACAGAATATGAATCTATAAGACCAAAGGAATTGAAACCATATTTTTTTAAATATATTTATAAACCAAAAAATATGTATTATTATTATTGAGATCATTTATATACATCTAAAAATAAAATTAAAAACTGAATGTTTCATTTAATTTGGGAAATTTTTGCTGAACAATTCTTTGAGATATTATAAATTATAAAAAAATTATAACTTTTCAATTACTGTAGTGAACATAAAACATCAACTACTCTGCTCTCAATTCTTAGTTTAATTTAATGACATACTTAGATTGAGTAAAGAAATCTTTATATTAATGGAAGCTTCATTTCCATTTTAATTTAAAACTGAATTTTGCGTTCACTGATAGAAAATCAGAGAGAGACGCGGAGTTCAAAGATAGGACAGATTAAGGCCTATATAATAGTGCAAGTGAATCATATGGCTATCGAAATTTAGAGCTTAAAAAATATTTTGCTGAAAAACTTATTATGAGACTAAGTTAAAATTCATCGAACCCTTTTGTCCGAATAAATATTGACGAATCGGCTGGTCGCCAAATGCAGCTAGTTTATAATAAATGGAAAATTATTATATAAACATTTATTTGTATTCAACAAAATTCGATTATTGAATTTCATATTGCTTTGAATAATGAAATGAGTAAATGTCCAATTATAATTAATAATAATGAATAATATTAATACTTAATAATATTTATAATAATTAATAATATTAATAATAATTAATAATAATAATAATTAATAATATTAATAATAATTAATAATGAATAAATATCCAATTACAATTATTACTTTGCATTAAAACAAAGTTAGTCTTAGATATTAATTAAATTAAACAAATGCAATAAAGGCTGAATTACATACATTCTATTTAAACCTATTACAAGGCTGCGAATTCAGAACTTAATAATGAGTACTGATTTACATGCATACTTAAAAGTTAAAGTAAAAAAATGCCATTACAAATTAAAAATTAAAAATTACAGTGTTTTTATATATCTGTAACATTACTGCTGATAATCAGTACCATATAAATATTTTAAAATGTCGTCTAGAAGAAATTTTAAGCCTCATAAAATAACAAGAAAGATGTGCTTAAAATAGATCTTATACTATAGTGCCATGTTTCAGCAGATTTGGGCATTATTCCTTGCCGTAAAAGGAAACCAAAAAGTAGATGTAGCTTTTTTTTATATCTGTATTTTTACAATTTAATACTTTCAAGGATGTTGTCAAAGTGGATTTGTTGAAAAAGGCTTCAACACATTTATTTGCTTCTTCCATAATGTAATTTATCACTGTGTTACGAAAAAAAATTCTGAAAAACATCATCGAATCATCTAAATCCCAAGGGAAATTTTTTACCCATGCACTGATACTAAGAGTCGAAGTAAATTGAAAATTTGGAGGAGCATTGGAAGGTGCTTGCAAGTCAATAGGAGATCTACAGCGAGCTGCATTTAAAGTATCTTCATCAGATTCACTTTCCGATTTAGAGTATTAATCTTCAGAAGATAAAATTAATTCATCACAGTCAGAATCGTTAGAATTTAAATCCATATTAAGCTCAACAATTTTCGCATAAATATAATGTTAATTAAATTTAGTGCAAGAAATCAATAGTAAATTTCAGTAATATAATAAAAAAGCTTGATGATATATATTTCATAAAGGTAATCAACACTTATTTAATTAAAAAAATATTCGTAAGGTCAACTCAAGTTCCCTAAGCAGTGCACTTCACTCGAGTTTCTAGACCTTTCAAAAAGAAAATTATAGCCAGGAAAAATTAATAACCTTTGGAATTAAAATCTAAAAATAAGATTCCTATTGAATGATTACATAAGTCAAACTGTTATAAAAATACCAATGAGAAATTAGAATTTGACCATGTGACCAATATGAAAGCAGAGGCAAATAAAAGTGATAACGGATTTATTTAGAGATCCCTTTGCCCTCATGTGAAAGACCTTTTTATCATGCCAGAACATGGTATTATTTTTGGGATGAGGTTTTTGGCATCAACAAAAATCTGTAAGCGAAAAATAAAAATTTTATTATCTGCACGATTGATGTAAAATATATTTCAATTAGATAAATTAATACACAAATTTCCAATTAGTTAATTTATTTTTTTTAGAGTTACAACGGAAAATTTTTAATTAAAATTTTAACATGCTTTAAGAATTAATTATTTACGAAAATATTAGCTTTTAAATTTTTAAAAGATATTTGTGAATATTATTTTTGCTTTGATAAAAAAATAATTACAAATTATAAGAAGATTTTAACATCAAGAGAACTCCGATGATGCATCTATGACTAGACCACCAATAACTTGCTGCTTTACCACAGCAACATGATTCTCAAACCCAGATTTTACCAATTAATTCTATAATAAAAAATTCACGATCCTCTGTATTTATCTTAATATATAAATTAATTATGATTTAGCACAATATTCAAATTTTTGTATTGCCATTTTTAAGCCACTTTTCTCCCATCTGAGTTTTATGACTGGAAGAAAAGATCACTTAAATGAAAAACTCTGATCATCATTCACAAACTGGAAAAACTTTTATAGATTCATTAATATCTATAATTTTTGTTTGTTTTAATTAATGGACTAAAATGTGTAGCAATTATTTTTATTATTTCAATGAACTAAAAACCTAATTTTTCACTCACGGTTTTTAAACGTTGCTGATGTTATGATTACGTACTCTAAAGTGTTTTTTATTATTATTTTATTGAGCATCCATCTTTTGAAATTCACATGCAGAGAAATATTGTAAATGAAATTTTTTAAATTATCCAAGCACGATGAACATGGAAGAAACGTTCTGAAAGGGGTAATTTTTAATTGGTCGATTCTTGCAGCTGTCTCCTTTTTATCTACAAGATTTCACAATTTATGAAGTTTCACAAAAATTTATAATGTTGTAATTTAATAAAGTGGATAAAATTGAAATTTTGATTCCATTGCGTAAGTTAAATGAAGAAAAGATTTTTAGCAATATTTGTTGGCAGAGAAATGCATGGATTTATGAAAATATTACTGTGTAAACTGTGAGTAATTTTTACAAATAATTGGGACAAGTTTAAGAATGATATAATAAATTGACATTCAAAATATTCACCTACTAAAAATAAGAATGAAATAATTTTTAAACGATATAAGCCATTTTTACAAATGGATGCTTTATTATTTTTTCTTATTTCAATATTAAAATTAACTTTAAAAACTTATTATCTCAACTTACATCTTAATTATTTCAAAATAAGATAATAAGTCAAAAATATCCAAATTAATAATATTTTAATAAACATATTATTACTAAAATATTTACTTGCCATACATTGACAAAAGATTGTTTTATTAAAAAAATTGAAAAAAAATTTCTACATTTTTATTTTAAAATTTTTGATAACAGCTATATATTTTCAAAAATGAACGTAGTATTTTTAATATTAAGTATTAAAAAATATTAATAAATTTTTTATATTCTATTTTAATCAGTGTACCATATATATCCTTTTATTTTAATTTCCAATGCCAAATATGCCAGCAAAATGCTTAAAACTAAATATCGGGAAAAACTAAGTAAGATTCTCTGAGTGTTGGCAAAAGAAAAGTATTATGTTCGTAATGCAATTTGATGAATAATAATTCCTCTAAATAATTCATTAAACATTTTTTTTTTCAATTTTTTACACAAATTTATAAAATCATATTGCTGGATTTTTTAAATTTATTTTTGAACAAATTATATTTTCTGAAAACATTACAAATTAAAAGAGAAGATCTTAGTTCTCAGAGCGAAAACCAAATTCTTATCTGAAAAACCACCCGGTAATTGTCGTGCTTCGACAGATTTACGACCAAATTGTCACTCTGTTCCCTGGGACATACGATTCCTCGTATTTCGGGTGGTATTATTGTTAAAAAGTGGGGTAGATTACCCCCCGCTGTTACTGCTCGGGGGAAAGCAAAACACACCATGCCGGTTTAGGAACGTCCTGACAATTTCTTCTCTTGTAAATTGTGTTCAACCTTTATTTTGACCGCTGCCGTTTTAAGAACATACTTGCGCTAGACAGCCGACGCTCGATGGGTTAATGTCCTCAAATGAAGAATTTCAACAATAATATCTGTATTTTAGTTTAGTTATGTTAATGTCCCGCTTTAAAGCGATACTGGGGCTATTTTGCGAGGGACCTCGTCATTTTGTTCTACTGTCAGATAATGAGGATGGCACTTGAACTGTAACTCCACACTACGCTAGCTTGGCCATTTAACGCTCTCCAGAACCGCTTCAATGACGGTTCTTCGGCGGTGTCGGGTCTCGAGCCTGAGACCCTCCGGTTCCGAAACAGAGACCTTCCCATCAGGCCACTGCAGCCCCAAAAATATTTATAAAAGATGCCCATGAAATTTTCAAACAGTTATCATGATAGATATCTGCATTATATTTAAAATGTTCACTTCCATATTGGATACAAGTACAATATTGCAGGTGCTAACTGTAAAACTTCGCTTATCATAATTAATCAATTGGATGCTCATTTCAAAAAACAGATTAATAATTATTATTTTTAATTCAGTAACGTTTAAGTGAGCAAATATGTAATTCAATTTTATTCGCAAAATATTTTATAATGTAATTTTTTCCAACTTATATTCATAAACTCTTTATATCAATTTAGCGACGATAAGTGGAATAATATTGTTACTTCATAAATAGTGGGTATGCAAATTGCAAAATAATAATAATAATAATATCATAATTTTAATAGCGTTGTTATAATACTTTCGCAATTATCAGTGGTTTACTTTCATTGGAGATTTAATAAGATTATGTAATAAGGAGTATTATTTTTTTTCGACCCTTATAGATATTTTAATCTAAAAAAATGACACACATATTTATCATTCCACCATTTCTCTCAAGAAATGCACCTGAGATTTATCAGTACCTCCAATCTCCCTTTCTGCCGGCTCAAGAATTTCCGGCAGACAGATTCTAAGTCAGGCATACATCTCTCCCAAAAGCATTTTTTTACAATACCCTTATATATTGCTTGCTCTATTTTCGTTGAAATGGATTTCACAATATTTTACTGGCAAGCTGTTTTGAAAGTAGTTGCATATGTATTCATAATTAGAACATAAAGTAGTGAATCGACATTTTGAAGAATTTTGGCACAAAACATTTTACTGTAGTTACTAAAATGGCTGTTCCCTTTATATAGAAAAAAATGGTCGTAAATAACTTCCAAAAACTTTAATTGTTTTTATAAATTTCATCGAACAATATGAATCCTTCGAGCTCGATTATTTTCGAATGAAGAATGATGAAGTTGGTTATAATGACCAACAATATTAGAGAGATTATTCATTACCCCCTTGATAACTAATAAAGAAAAGTATGCATGTTTGCATAGTTTAACAAGAAGATATAAAACAAATAATTAAAATAATCTCTGGATAAAGTGACTATAATTTTTGTTATAAGAAACTGATGCTACTCTTGAAAAGTTATTTAATTAAAAGTATGCAGAATTTTGATCTTACGATATGAGCACCTTCATGGTTCATTTAGAATATAAGAGTTGATAACTTTTTTTTGTTAAAAATTGTAGTCCTCGCATAATTAATTTTAAAATGTCATTTGTGTAATAGCAATGTCTTTGAAATTCATATAAGTGAAATAATTATTGTAAAAATATAAGCATTCTTGTTGATACTTTTGTTTTTTTAAAGTAATTTTTTTTAAGAATATTCATATATATAATAATTTTAGCATAAAATTACTTTTATTTGAAACTATAGAAAAATTTATTGTACTTATTATTTTTATTCAATTTATAAATTAGATTATTTGCAGGATTTATATTATACAAATAATCTAAATTCATCTTTAGAAGGAATTAGCAAATGTATCAAAAACCTCGATGCTCCTACAGAAATTACAGGTTTTGTCAAATGGATGGTTAGTTGAATGTTTATTTTTTTTCTTAGATTATTAAAACTTTTACAGAAAAGTACAAAAGGTAATAAAACACTGCAAATGGTATCAATAAAATATCTATTCAGTTTTCATTCAGTAGGAATGACAATACAAAGGGAAAAAAAAACATCTTTTATATGCATTTAAACATAGAGTCAAGAATTTAGAGCAATGCTTGCACATTCTATTATGATTTGTTTGTCATGAAAACATCACTAAAAGGTTCCGATTGGTTTTATTTATTTAAATAAAACCAATTATTTATTAAGTATTTTTTTTAATATTATGATAGCTATGGGTAGTAGCCATAAATTGTAATAAAGCTATTTTGTATTTGAATTTCTGTACTAAATAAATCATTTAAAAATTTTCATTTTTATTTCGATATATATCAACAATGAGCAATAAAATAAT
>JAOUZG010024832.1:0-35824 GCA_026289955.1 Argiope argentata | reverse complement strand
ATGTGACTGAACTCCTCCTAAAAGATTGGACCGATTTTGATGAAATTTTTTTTGTGTGTTCGAATGGATTGGGGAATGGTTTAGATTCACAATTCGGTCCACTATAAAATGTAGGATTTTAATTATTAGTTAAAAACTAACGTTCCCGCCAAAATAACTTCCTTTCCCAAATGCTTCCAAAATACCTTCCTAGGCTTTAGTTTTTTTTCCTTACACCAATGAGGTTAGGCTTAACCTGTTTCCAGCCGATTATTTCAAAAGATTCTGTTTGTTTTCATTGCATTTATTGCCTTTAAAATTAAACATCATTAATTAATCTACCTTTCAGATGCTTTCTGAAGTGTTTTTGAATTGAAATAAAACAGAATAAAGGAAATTAAAAATTTCTAATCTGCCTAGCAATGCTCAACTGATGTAGAAAATTCTTGTACTTTCGATGCCTTAACTGGCGGTGAAGTTTTAAGCATGCGCATTGGGATCATTGTGTTGACAACTATATTTTAACGGATACGGACTTGATTTTGATTCATTGGTTTGCTATGTTGTTTTATATCAAATACGCTTTGTAAAAAGTTAGTTGTGTTGTTTTTGTAACTAAGCAGCCTTTCTGTTAGTTATATATTTTTAAGTACATCATTTTTTAAAGTAGTTTTAAGTCGTAGTAGTAAATAATTTCCAAATGAATGAGGCTTAGGGTTTTTTTTTCCCTCGCTAACAAGGCTGAGCTTAACATGTTTCCGGCCGATTATTTGAAACGATTTTGTTTCTTTTCATTGCAAATATTGCCTTTAAAATTAAATATCGTTAATTAATCAACCTATGTGATTGAAATCCTCCTAAGCGGAAGGACCGATTTTGATGAAATTTTTTGTGTGTTTGCAAATGGATTCGAAAATGGTTTAGATTCACAAACTTTTAATTACATTTTTAATCAATTAAAAATTAAGAGAAATTCAGTCGTTTATTGGCTATAACTTCCCAAAATATTATTACACAAAAAAGATTTTTATATCAAATTGAAGACCAAAAAGTTATCTTTTTAATGATATTCATTTTTTTAACTACAAGTTAAATTTTTTTTATCTACAATAAATTTTTGAATAAATATTTTAACCATATTTTTCAACAATTTATTTTGTTCAAAATATTAATTTAATTCGTTCGAGTATGGAAAAATTATCTTTTATCAGCATGTTGCCATCAAGCTGATAAACACTCTGAGGGAAAAAAAGTTAATTATTACTTCTAATAAAATCCAGAAAAATGTAATTTTCAGCAAGAGATTCTATGAAATGAATGAAGTAAATATGATATTATCTAAAAAATAATAAATGCTAGATAAAGTTTTCTATTATCGTTCACAGTATCTATGTTATTTATTCAATCAATCAATCAATTATTAATCATGACTTAATTCATGTAGAATATCCATTCGAATCCGATCTCAATCGTCAGTTTGTAAATCTATAGTAATAAATATAAATAATATTTAGTACTACAATTAAAATGGGCTTAATAAAATAAGTAACTACATTTTAATAATTTGGGTGAATAAATGCTAATGAATTACGAATTTAAAATTTTTTGATACTCTGCTCTCCAAGTCATCTTTATCTTTATTTATAATAAAGCGCAGTGTGTGTGTGTGTGTTACAGCTACCAAATTTGTTACATGTATACCTTGGGGGGGGGGGGGGGGGAGTGTGCACCATGGAGCTCTTTTTTCGAATTTTTAATTAAAATTTAATTAATTAAAATTTTAATTAATTAAAAAATAAGCGAAATTTTGAAGTTTTTTCGCTATAACTTCCGATAATATTACAGCACAAAACTGATTTTTGCATCAAGTTAAGGTTCAAAATATTATCTTTTTAATGATACTAATGTTTTGACCTATAAATTAAAGCTCTATTTTTAATGAATATTTAAACATTTAATTTAATCGTATTTTTCAACAATTTATTTCGCATAAAATAAAAATAAAATTTTATCTTCATAAAGATCTCAAAAAAACAGCTTATAATAAAATTTTGCCATCACATTTTCAGAAGCTCTGATTTTAAAAAAAAGTTAAACTACCAAAAATAAAACAGAAAAATATAATTTCCATTACGTGATTATATGAAATGAAATAAATAGGAAATGTGACATTCTTTAAGCAATAAATGCAAGAGAAAAAATTTCTTGATCGTTTGCAGTATCAAAATTTTTAATTCAATTAAAGAATTAAAATAAATAAAAATACGAAGTAAAAATGTATTCCAAAAGGGCGACAGTTAAAACTGAAAAAGAATTTTTAGAAAAGCACCAAACGATAATCTTCTGAGAGCGAGATTAATTATTTAAAAGCAAGAAATCTTAAACGAACTTTAAGATGACTCATTTCAAAGAAACGACAAACAAAAAGCAAATGATAATCAGTAGTAGTAACATATTTTTGCATTATTTTTTTTAATTTTTAAAACAATAAGACATGTTTTGAATTATTAATTTTACTTATGTGAAGAAGATATTTTGTGCAAATCAAAGAATTCGCCTTCGTGATTGTAATTTATCTCCGCATTTTAATGAATCATGCGAAATAAAAACGCATCTGCTTTCAATCAACCATACGTAATAATAAATCTATACTGTTAAAAGCAGGTCAGCTATTTGAAAACGCATCTTCTTTCAAACAACCATACGCAATAATTAATAATGCAAAATTTGTGAAAGCATATAAAACTATTTTTTACCCGCATATTTCGGAGACATCAAAACTTTCTACCAAAACAATATCGTGCTCTCTCACGAGAAAAAATAAATCAACTATCATTCCAAATTAAACACATAAAAATTTCATTTTCAGCGCGTGTCTGCATAAAATGAAACAAATATGAAACATGATATTTCTGGAAAATAAATGCAATGAAATGTTTTCTATGATATTTTACTTTACATATATCACTAATCCAACCAAACAGTTTTATTTAAGGCAAATATGGCTTAACATCCACGAGGCATCTTCTGTAATCGGAGCCCAAAATCTGATTTCTTAATTTGTTTGGGGAGAGACACACATCTCTTAACAAATGAACTAAGTGAAATATATAATTAGTAGATTGAGAGAAAAAATGCTGATGAATTACGATTTTTAAATTTAAATACATATATTTTTAAATACATATATTATCTGCTCTGTGAATCATATTTAACAAAATACTCTAGAGACAATAAGTCCTTAACATAAAAATAGGGGCCCTCCAATCAACTAATTCAACCATCAAAGCTGATCGATCTATGAAAATTTCAATAAAACTATTCGATAAAAACTGGCGATTTTAGATCACTTTATCAAAATCTGAAAGAAGGCAATCAAGGTTACTCTAGAATAATTGGCCTAGATTATGAAATAGATGCTTGGATTCAGTAAAGAGGTCTTTACAATAATTGAAGTTTCATCATTTCCACTTTAATTTAAAACTGAATTTTGCGTGCACTGATAGAAAATCAGAGAGAGATGCGGACTTCAAAGATCAGGACTGCTTAAGGCCTGCATTATAGTATAAGTGAATTATATGACTATCGACATTTGAAGCTTAAAAATATTTTGCTGAAAAACTTATTATGAGATCAAGTTATATATAAAAAAATTGATTGATCCCTTTAGTCGGCATTAATACTGGCAATTCGACTATTCGACTAAATAAAATTGACCTGAAAACGACGAAATTTTATTCTTGGGCGTCTCCAAAGGCGGGGAGGGGAATACTTATTTTTCCTATTTAATAATCTACTCCCATATAGCCCACTTGGAAATGGACCTAGAATGGCATGTTCAAATTTTATAATTTATATTCATCGTCTTAAAAAATTTTTATGACAAGAAAACATATATATTATATGTTTCGTATTATTCATTCTATATTGTATGTAATGCTTGGTCAACAGGAAGATTCAAATTTTTAGCAATTAATTAAAAAATATAGTTATAGATCTGTAATATTGCTTTCTTAGGTATTTAATCTTTTAATAAAAA
The DNA here is from genome assembly GCA_026289955.1 of Argiope argentata. Taxonomy (NCBI): domain Eukaryota; kingdom Metazoa; phylum Arthropoda; class Arachnida; order Araneae; family Araneidae; genus Argiope; species Argiope argentata. Next base: position 31,806 of record JAOUZG010024832.1, on the reverse strand, counting down.
AGAGAGAAATATATGGCACTAATGGATATTAAGCAGATTCTAAGTCAATATTCCCAGCTTTGGTGAAAAATTTAATGATTTTGGTGATAAAAAATATAAAATATAAGTTCTTGAAATTATAAAAATTTTGGTGATATTTATGCCACGTATCATAATTCTAATATACAGGATTATTTTATATCTTCTGATGCCTTTTCATGGAGGCTATAAAAACAGATGCACGCACTCAAGAGAGGTCGATAAATTTCACTCTTTGAAGTGTTTATGAGGAATAGAGCTCTTTAAAGATATTACTTTTTCGAATTGCTGCTCTTTCCATTGTTGGTGCAATACATTTCTGGGAATATTATCTTTCTGCTGAGTTTCGTGAAATTTTAGTCGTAGAATGAAACATATTTATACTGTTACAAGCAGGCGGCCGAGCGCCGAAGAAGTAAACGTTGGCGACGCTTCACAAGGAGCTTTGCGCCAGCCGAGTTGATTTGGCGAAGGGAATATTCGGGTAGCCCCCAGACAGTTCCAGGTGCTTCGCGTTGCTTCGCGTGCGCGCTAGCTCGTCTATATAAGGGACGCGTTGCCGTAGTTTTGGCAAAGTTAGTTTACTCTCGGAAGAGAAGCATCTCGCTGGACTAGCGGATTACTTTTCTCATTTGTAATTATTGAGCTGTGTTTGCGTTTGCTGTTAACGCTGTGTTATTGAGCTCGCTGTGATTTACTGTTTTCTGTGCTATAAGATAGCTGTTTTGCGGTCTGTGCTCATTGTGCGTAAGACTTGCATTTACGCTGTAATTGACTGTTGACTGCTGGATTGTATTTATTTGAAGTTTTACTTTATCGAATCATCCTGAAATAGCTGTAAATAAATCGGTTTGTGCTGTCCTCAAGTGAAGTCCATTCAATCCGAACCCGCTACGCTAAAAAAACGTAACAAAACGTTATCAAGCTTGTTAAATGTTTGATTGGAGGCTTACCGGATAAATCTCAAAACAACAATATTAATGCAAATTTTACAGACAGTTTTCTCATAGATAATTATCGATATTCATATTAAAAGCTTGAAAAGAAAAGTATTATTTTTGTGTTGCACAAAATAGCCTTAATTCACGTTAACTTGAAATACGTCAAATATGACGTGTCGATTTTATTATGAAATCTATTGCCAATCTTTAAAGAGTCATAAAAAATGAATTTATCCTTGACCTCAACACCAGACGGAATACATTTATATGCGAAATTCCTTGCATAGTTATTAAATCACGTGACTCTCACGTCACACGATTTTGTTCCATTTACTCTAATTTCGTTTTAAGAATGGTAACAAAATGAGTTAGGCGGTAGTTTTTACTGGACATTTATTAAGCAGGAAGTAATTTACTTTCCTTAATAAATAGTGCGTGGGCGAATGAATGTTTGTTTTAGAACAATTTATCTCCATTCGCTCGTGCGAAATAAAAATATTAAAATATTAAAAAAGCTTTCAGAAAGACTGGATTTTTTTCTTGTCGTGTGTTTCCTTTTAACTCGCTTTGCTTGTTTTTAAAGAAAGATACAAAATTGCTTTATAATACAATTTTTAGTGAGTGAATAAAGATATATTTTCCAATTATTTTTTTGTCGTCTATAATTGGAATTTATGTATTTCATTAATACACACTTTTGTGTTTATTTGTAAATGAGAAATAATTTACAATGTAAACTTTAAGAGCAAAAAAAAAACATTAATAATGCGACATTAAAAGCTTATTGAAAAACTTTCTTTTAATTATGTTTTTAAAATATTCCCAAACGATAAAAAATAATCTTGCTTTGTTTTTTTCGTTCCATATAAAAATAAATATGCAAAAAATTTGTAACAGAACAAAACAAATAAGAATTCTTATTCAAAGATGAAATTAAAAACTGCTGATTTAAAATATTATTTTTAAAGGATAAGAATTATTCTGAAACATTATTCTAATAATCTATGAATCTTTTAATTTTTTTTGAATTACAAAGGAATATTGAGTAAAACTATATGAGCGTGAAAAAAAAATCGAAACACATTATTTTGTATTTTTGTACTGCAATTTAACCGTAGGCAGAAGGTAAAATTAAAATTAAATAAGTGACTCGGTATTATATAATTTTGTTTTTACATGTACAATTTTAATAAAAACTTATTTTTTACTCTTAAGAATACTAGGCAAAGGCGAGTTTTAAAAAATTCTAATTTTTATTAATTTAGATAACGTTTACATTTTAGCTTTTATTAATCCTAATATTAAAGCAAATTCAAGATCAAATTTTTCCCAAATTTGTTCTTGAAGCAAGCATGTGATCATATCACTTGCATGCCTAAAATTGCTTGTTAAAGCAATTTTTGGAAGACTAAATTCTTATTCATGTACACTTTAAGTCAAAAATGTAACAGCATCAAAAAATACAAATTTAACATACTTTTCTGATATCGATAGAAAAATATTTGTAAGGAACCTTTAGCATGGTAACAAGTATAAGTTGATATTATTAAGTTAGTATATTTTTTTAAGTATATATAACGATGGTACAGTTATTGGTACAAGAAGAATGGAATAAAATAGCTTCACATAACACCGAAAATTAGTCTAATTAATACCACGACATTTAAAGGCCATTAAAAAAGTCCAAAGACATGCAATTAAATATTGACACTTTCTTTCGAGCGAGGTGCTACAAAAATTTCGTTTGTGTATTCTCAATTTTTTTAGACAAAATTCTGCATATATTTATTTGAAATGCTTCTGAAATTTTTCAGTTTAGAGATTTTTCGTTGATTTTTTTTTATTTTTACTTTAAATTAAACCCTTTGTTATGTGTAAAAAAAGCCTGTTTGCACTTCCCGGTAATGTGTTATTTATATTGATACATTTTTAGCATAGCGGGTTTGGATTGAATAGACTTAACTTGAAGACAGCACAAATTTATTAACACGATAATTGATGAAGTAACAATTTCATGTAAACACAATCCAGCAATAATCAATTACTTACAGCGTAAATGCAAACCTTACGCACAATAAACAAAGACTGCAAAACAGCTATCGAATAGCACAGTAAACAGTAAATCACAGCGAGCTCAATAACACAGCGTTAACAGAAAACGCAAACACAGCTCACTAATCCGCTAGTCCAGAGAGACGCTTCTCTTTCGAGAGGAGAAAAACTCACTCACTACGGCTACTCGTCCCTTATATAGCCGAGGAAGCGCGTGCAACGAATCTCGTGAAAATTCTCAAAACAACGAGCACAATCCAGCGGCTACTAGACTATTCCTTTAGCCAAACCAACCAAGATGGCGCGAGGCTCCTCGCCTAACGTCGCCAACTTTGGCGAGATTTTGTGCCATTTCGCCTGCTTGTAACAATATTGAGAATCGGATTTATCAAGCTAAAGTAAGGTGTGCTTTCAAATGTTTGAGCCACTTTAGTTACTTCTTGAAAAATAAGAAAGAGATTTAAAAAATTAAAAATAAATAAAAACTAATAGAAATTTTTAATTTTTTTTTCCTCCATAGTTTCACAGCAAAGCATTATGGCACAACAACCATTTTTATACTACGTTCATCATTTTGCTCAATACAAAAACAGGGATACCAATGTTGTTTTTCTATTTTCAACATTTTTTATATTAACAATTTTGAATTTAAATGTGTTTTAAGTAATTTTTGAAAAATAATGTTTTAGTAATTTAGTAAACTTTACACTAAGCAATGTTAAATTTAGCAAACTTTTTACTTTGGACAATGATAAAAAATTTCTACCCTCTCGTTATCATTGCTATATATTTAGGAGAAAAAAAATTTAAATAAAGATTTACTAATTATGAAAAAAACATAATCATGTTACATTATTGTTTGGTCAAAAATATTACGTATTTAGAACTAGAGATTCGAATCTCTTTTTTTTTTTTTTTTACTTTTTCATATACGAAGTATAAAGAAGTGTTGTAATCGCCAAAAAGTGCAAACTCTTGATTTTGACGAATCTCTAAGCTTCAGGCCAATTTAAGAAATAAAATGAATGTGTGATTAATATTCAGTAATTTTAATTCCAAATTTCATCATTATATATTTATGATATTAACACAATGCAAAATTTTTCTACGACCGATTTTATTTTTCGTGACGTTAATGTCATAAATTAGATTTACATTCTTTTGAAAATCGTTTGGTCTTTCATCAGATTCCATTTTCAAAATTTTGTTTAACAATTTTTTATAGGTTTCTCAAAGTTTTTTTTAATATTTAATACTTTAGATTAAATGTTCATTATTTTTAAATGGAAATATTATTTGAGGAATTATTTACGTGAGCAATTATTATCTGGAATATTTCATCATTTCAAAAATTTACTTACCGATGTTTAAATTTTTCGCATATTTTAGAAAGATTGATTTTTTTTCATATTTTATAGATTTTTAAACAGGTTTTATATATTTTTTATATTTCCAAAATTTTTAAGCACTAGTGATATTTCATAATTCAAACTTAAAAATATTTATTAGATTTTCTTTTTCAAAATCGTTTGACTTTCCACGGAATTCTAATTCCGTCGACAATTTATGCACAGAATGACGTCAAATAGTTAAGTAATTTCCGGAATCTGGAACACTTCAATTACTTTCATCAAATCTAAAAATGCAAAATTAAATAAGAACGGTAATTGGTAAAGAAGGCGAAAGTTAATTTTTTTTCGGAAAAAATATTCTTTCTTGAATAATTCTTCTTTCTCTAACTTGATGGTTTCTTTTTTTTTTTCTTGTTCTTTTCTTTTTTTAATAATGCCGGTTTCTCAATCTGCTTTAAGCGATCTCATTGAACTAAAGTGGAATTCCTCGTAAATTCGGTCGCCCGCTTTGCCGTAAAAGTCGATTTTCCACCAACTTCTGCTGCATTGTTTTCCGTCTGTATGTGTACTTCTCAACTCCATAAAAAGAATATTTATTAGTGCCGAGAGCACTGCGCATTCCATGAAAATGCTGTTTGTTTTGGAAGAGGAAATTTCAATGGTTCTTAGAAGGTCTAAGCAAATACAACGGGGAATTTACAACGAAACCTCTTTGGTACGTCATCCTCGTTAATACGACGTTAATTTGATAAGATTCATTATTATTTATTATCTATATAAAAATTTTATAATATTATAGGTATTTGTGAGTGCGTCGTTAAAATTATGGCATAAAAAAGTTAATTATCAAAATTTATATTCATAAGTTAATGAATTGTATTTTTTATTTATGTTACAAAAATATAAGATACAGTTATTTTTTCAATTCCTTCTATATCAGCTAACATTATCTCTATTTTTTTTAATTGCAGTGAATGACATTCAATTTTAATAGTGATTTTTCAAATCTTAATTCCTTAATTTTTTTATTAATTAATTAAAATTAACTTTCTTGCCAAAAAAATTTCATTTCCCCAACTCCAAAAAAGGAAACGAACTCAGTTTTTTTTTTTTTTCACACTCTGATCAGATCATGTTTTCGGCCGATTCTTTCAAACGATTCTGTTTACTTTTTTAATGTTTGACGCATTTATAATCAAAAATTGTAAATGAATCGATTATCCGGATTTATTTTGAAGTACTTTCGAATTAAAATAATACAAAATAAATAAAATCAAAAATTTCTAATTTTCATCGCGTTTTCCCTACTGGCATAGAAAATTAACGCATTTGCATTGCCTCAATTGGCATAGAATTTTCAACGAGTTCAGTGTGCTTTGATTGTGTTCTGAATCCGTTCTAATTATTTTCTGCAGATAGGAACTTGATGATTTTGTTTCGACCACTTAACACTTAACACCACACCACACCCACGTTTCTAGGACTCAAATGGTCCCTTTCCGGTTTGGTATAGATGTAGGTGGACTTGATTAAAAACCACACAAAAAAAAACGTTACACAGTTGCTGTTACATTGTTGGAAAGAAACGTACAAGAGCCAAAATACACAGACATATAACATAACAATAAATGATAAAAATTAGAGTGAAGATCTGGACTACAACGAAAATGGATGAATGAATATCATAATGTGTAGTATGGATGAAAATATGAGGGATTTAAAAATTAGTAACTTGAAGGGTTAAAAGGATTTATAAAAAGGCGTGATATTAATTGGTATTAAAATTTTGTTTCGACCAGGTATAATTTTTTGATCAAATATATAAAATATATTAAATGTAATTATTTAATGAAATGTAACTAAAATAAAATTCTTCTTTGTTGACCAAAGTAGAAATTGGCTTAATTTTTTTATAATACTTGTTGGGAAACAAATAGAAATTTAAGAATTTCGTAATGAAGTTTCATAAAAAGAAAAAGCAAGAAAAATTGCATCAATAAAAAGAATAATTTTTATTTCAATTAATATCAATAAAATTGTCTGAAATATCTGATTCTTTGAAATATGGAGAATTAAATTTTGTTATGTGCTTAGTGATAAAAAATTTCAAGACCTCATACCTAATTTGATAAAGTTTAGTCGTTTTATTTTTTAATTATCACTTTAACTTTTTTGAAAGTACTATCAGACAGTCAATCATATATATTGTTGCTCTATCGCTTATTATTTAAATTTTGTCATGTAGTTAAACTATATAAGGTTAATATGTGTATCGAATCTTATATGTATTGATATAGCAATTCCTGCGGCATAGCATTCAAGGTGAAAATTTATCTTTAAACTTAAATTTAGCCTCCAACCGATATGACATGGGCATGTTACGCAACATCAAACAAACCTAAAAATATATTTATAAATTATCAAAAATGGCTACAAAACAATTTTTTACAGCACACATTCAGTAATATTTCGACTGTCACAAACGTAAAAGTGTGATATGTCCGTAGACAAAACACAGGTGATCTTTTCGAGGTTGGGTTTCCTTTTTTTCAGCATATTGAGATTTAAATAGCGGTTTAAAATCAGTTGTAAACAAAGAAAGGTTTACAACTGTACCGTATATGCATACCACCACTCTAGCTAATTTGCATGCGCAGTTTGAGGATTTCGCGCATGCGCGGATTAGTTAAAATCACAATTATAACACTCCCCCTTTTATTTTGATGCGATTTTAATGAACTAAAACCTTTCCCAATCAATGCCCTACAAAATGGCATAAATATCTCCAATATCCGTTAACTGCTTCTCGAGGTTTTGGGGTTCAAACATACAGACGTTTTCGGGAGACTCAATTTTATACCTATGCATAGATATCTTCGTTTTCTATACATAATATAAAACGAAGTAAACTTATGTTCGATAAAGTATATCAAACTTATATTCTATAAAGTATCGAGTAAACTTATATTCGATAAGAACGACAGACCTACTTTCAACACATTTCATTCAAATTTTAAAAGAAATCTTCAAATTTGTTACAAATACCACATACCGAATTTCAATCATATATCTCAATATATTTTTGAATGATCATTGTCACAGGCAGTTACAGTTTCAGTAATGTAAACTATTTATTTATAAGATCGTTTGATTCAAATTTTTCACAATCAATCTTTAACTATATTCTTATTAAGATGAAAACTCTAAAGCTTTATTTTATGTGGCAGAAATTGACAAGGAAAATTATATTTTATTTTCCTTTATATGAAATTAAAAAAATATATCCAATTTTTTAAAAATTATTCAAGTTTCTAATTTTAAATAAGATCTTTATTTTTAAATTACAAATATTTCATTTAATAAGTCCTGATACTTTTTTGTTTTGGGACAAAGTCTAATTATTCGAGGAGGTCTTACTAATTTCAGTTTACTAACTATAGCCAAGATTTTTTTTATAATGATGCTTTGGTAAAATACAAAACTGGTTGTTCGAATTTATATGGCAAATATTTTGAATCGAATTATTTGTATTATTATTACTTATTGAAGTTCAAATAAATTGTCTATTTTAGAAAACATTTGGTAAAACAGTGATTTCTTCATAAACAAATATTTAAAAAGAAATTTTTTATAACAACTCACATTTGAAAATAAAAAATTAAATGAAAACTATTCCATTTTATTCCTCTGTTTTATAGTAACTCAATTTTTAATCTAGGTAATAATTTTTTTAAAAAAATCATTTTAAGTCTAATAATGTCCACTTCCACGCAAATAAATAATTTCAATGTTTTTAATTATAATGATAATGGATTTTAGAAGAAAAAATTTCGGAGAACACAGTAAAAGTTAGAAATGTTCAAAAAATTTGAATTAGAAGCATTGAACCTGATTCTGATTTCAGTAAAAAAATGATTTTTTTAATTTAAAAATTATATATTTATTATTTCACAGGTTTGAAAAAGATTCACAATGTTAAATAAGCAATTACAAATGGATAAAGTAATTAAAAAAATAATTTTCGGGATAATAATTTTAATAAATTAACAGTATAAAGCACCTTGAATGAAACGTGCACAAAAAATGCTTGCATATTGATTAGAAAAGTCAATAATTAACGAAAAAAGAAATGGAAATTAACTTGTATGATTTTTGGTTTTGATTTGAATTGATTAAAATGATTTCGTATTCTAGAAGACATTTCATTATCGGACTACTAGTATAATCAAAAGACCAAATAAAAAAATAAATCTTTATCGGATTCGAATTAGTCAAATTCTTTTGAAATATAAATAAAGATTTAATTTTAAATGTATCATTGAATTTAAATGGCAACAATCATATTAAACTATATTAGCAAAATATCGCTCTTAGTTTACTTTCGTTTTAGAGTAATGAGAATAAAGTAAATGTTTTGAGGAAATATATTTTTTCCTGTCAAAAAAGCTAATACAAAATCGCAATTCATGCACAAAAATAACATTCTAAATTTCAATTGCAATGTCTTAAAGTACTATGTTAAAAATAAGATTTGGGATTCTCATTTATTTATTTTTGTAGTTTCAAAAAATTAGTACTTTTCTGTTTCTAGTGATATCTTCATTTTGTCTCTATATGAATAGAAGGCAAACTATAGAACAACTATTTAAAAATTCCATTTTTAATGTTCTAGCCAGCAAAACAAGGTTTTAATGTTCAGAAAAATTTGAGATGGAGGGGAAAAAAGACACTGATTTTCTAAAAATTACAGATTGTACAACAATATAGTCTCATGACCATTTCAAACCATTAAAAACGTATTTTCGAAAGAAAAAAAAAACAATTGCTTTAATGCAAAAGGTTTTGGTGCTGGACGAATTTAGAGATTTTTTTTTTTAAAAAAAAATCAGTTTTTTTTAAATATCGCATGCATGCGATATTGGATAGTCACGTGATTGTTTCAAACCAGTTCAAACTGCTTCATGATTTAAATTAATTCAGGTAAACGATGACTTAAAAAATAATGATGCTCTCACATGATAACTTTGTGATCTTAGATTTTTATTTTTTATTTTTTAATTACTGTTTAATTTTTCAAAAGTTAATTTCTCTTTAATTTTAAACAGAAACAGAATTTTTATTCAAATTTTGTTCTGTACAATTTTTCAAATCTTTACTTATAATAAAGCACAATGTGTGTGTGTGTGTGTGTTGGCGATGTACAGACCAGACCGTTCGACCTACAGCTACCAAATTTGGTATATGTATATCTTGGATGCTGGGAATGTGCACCTCGGAGCCCTTTTTTTTAATTTTAATTAAAATTTTAATTAATTAAAAAATAAGCCAAATTTTGAAGTTTTTTCTCTATAACTTCCGAAAATATTATAGCACAAAATTGATTTTTGCATCACATTGAAGATAAAAAAAATTAGCTTTTCAATGATACTAATGTTGTGACTCACGAATTAAAACTCTATTTTTAATGAATTTTTAAACATTTAATTTAATAGTATTTTTCAACAATTTATTTCGCATAAAATGAAAATAAAATTTTATCTTCACGAGGATCTGAAAAAAAATCAGCTTTCAATAAAATGTTGCCATCACATTTTCAGAAGTTCTGATTTAAAAAAAAAGTTAATTACTACGAAAAATAAAACAGAAAAATATAATTTTCATCACGTGATTAAATGAAATGAAATAAATAGGAAATGTGATATTTTTTAAACAATAAATGCAAGAGAAAATTTTTCTGGATCGTTTGCAATATCAAAATTAACAATTTCATTAAAGAATTAAAGTAAATAAGAATACAAAGAAAAAATATATTACAAAAGTGAGACAGTTAAAACTGAAATAGAGTTTTTAGAAAAGCACCAAACGATAATCTTCTGAGAGCGAGATTAATTATTTAAAAGCAAGAAATCTTAAACGAACATTGAAAATGACGTCATTTCAAAGAAACGAAGAACAAAAAGCAATTGATAATCAATAATAGTAAAATATTTTTGCATTCTTTTTTTTTTAATTTTTAAAACAATAAGATATGTTTTAAATTGTTACTTTTACTTATGTGAAGAAGATATTTTGTGCAAATCAAAGAATTCGCCTTCGTGATTGTAATTTATCTCCGCATTTTAATGAATCATGCGAAATAAAAACGCATCTACTTTCAACGAAGTAACGTAATATTAAAGCTATACTGGTAAAAATAGGTCAGCTATTTGAAAACGCATCTTCTTCCAAACAAGCATACGTAATAATTAACAATGCAAAATTTGTAAAAGCATATAAAACTATTTTTTGCCCGCATATTTTGGAGAATCAAAATTTTCAAACCAAAACGATATCATGTTCTCAAATGAGAAAAAATAAATCAACTATCATTCCAAATTAAACATATAAAAACGCCATTTTCGACACATTATTGTATAAAATGAAACATATATGAAACATGATATTTTTGGAAAATAAATGGATGGAAACGTTTTCTATGATATTTTACTATACATATATTACTAATCCAATTAAACAGTTTGATTTAAGGCAAATACGGCTTAACATCTACAAGGCATCTTCTGTAATCGAGCTCAACATCTAATTTGTTAATTTTTTTGGGAGAGATATAAATCTCTTAACAAATGGTCTAAGTAAAATATATATTTCGTAGATTGAGGGAAAAAATGTTGATGAATGACGACTTTTGAATTTTTACACACATCATCTGCTCTGTGAATCATATTTAACAAAATATTCTTGAGACAATAAATCCTTAAAATAAAAAAGTGGTACTCCAGTCAACTAAATCAATCATCAAAGCTGATCGATCTATAAAAATTTCAATATAATTATTCGATAAAAATTGGCAATTTTAGTTCACTTTATGAAGATATCAAAGAAGCCAATCAGGGTTACTCTAGAATAATTGGTCTAGATTATGAAAATGGTGATTTTCTAAACTTGCAATATTCAGAACTGAATAAATCAGCCAGATTTGACGAAGATAGAAATATTTATTTATTTATTTAGAAGTCGAAATATTAAGAATATTTTGCAAATTTGAATCTATAAGACCAAAGGAATTTAAACCATATTTTTTTATATATATTTATAAACTTTAAAAAATGTTATTATTGAGAACATTTATATACAACTAAAAATAAAATTAAGAACTGAATGTTTCATTTAACCTATGAAATGTTTGCTGAATAATTCTTTCCATCATTTCCACTTTAATTTAAAACTGAATTTTACGTGCACTGATAAAAATCAGAGAGAGATGCGGACTTCAAAGATAAGACTGCTTAAGGCCTACACAATATTATAAGTGAATTATATGACTATCGAAATTTGTAGCTTAAAAATATTTTGCTGAAAAATTTATTATGAGACCAAGTGATATAAAAAAAATTTATTTAACCCTTTAGACGGCATTAATATTGGCGAACCGACTGGTCGCCAAAGGCGGCTAGTATATATATAAAACTTAAATTTTTAAGCGTCAATAAAATGCTTTTCATTGATCCAATCAAAATATACAATTTTTTTAAAGTTTTTATTCTAATTTTTATTCATTTTATTTTTATATTAATAAAAACATCATGTAACCACTAAAATGTGTTTGCTTGTTTTATAATCTACTTCGTAAAGTTTGCAAAAGTCTCGTTTTTGAATTTCCTGATGTTGTCTTCGCATACTAGGCATATGAAAAAAAAATGGTGAAGAATTATTAAGTATACATCACGATCACAGCGAAAAAATCACCAGCCACCTGTAACCGGTTGAAAACAGCAACTGTATAAGATCTTAGCACACAAAGATTTACTAACAGTAGAAGAGTATTCATCCTTTTTAAAAAGAGAGAGTGACTGGATTTTCTTTCGGTAAGACAGAGATTTATTCGGGTGAAGATTGCTTAAACTTCACCTCGGTGTTCGTTCTGTATTCCAAATATTGAACAAAAGAACACTTCATTTTTCTTCTGGCAGACTGTCATGCAAAAAATATTCCATTCGAAGCATTTTGTTTCTTAACCATATAGAATAAGAAAAAAAAATGTTACAGCACAGCAAACATTTCCATTTATGGAATATGCTTCAATCTCAATTCCTCAATTTTAAAAGTTTTATGAAACCTTCTATTAATGTGTGCTTTGAAAAGAAGATATTCATGGCAGGGAAAAAGCTTTTATTACTTATTGTCGAATGGCAACAGTGAAATATAAACAAAATACCTTACGAATTTCAGAATGCCTCTTTATTCTTACAACTGCACTAAATCCAATTCTTTGCTTATCCAATTAATGGAGCTACAAATCAGCATTAAAAATGCTCCAGAGAAGGTTTCCGTACCACCAAAAATACATTCAGTTAGAAGAAAGATGATATAAACACTAAAGAAATAGACTTCAAACAGAAAATTTAATCTATCTCTAAAATGGGCTTAAAATTGTCTCCAAATAAGGAATCGTAATTATGTGTCTATAATGTTACAAACGGGCGAGCGGCACGAAAACTCGCCAAAGTTGGCGACGTTTGGCGAGGAGCCTCGCGCCAGCTTGATTGGTTTGGCGAAAGGAATAATCTAGTAGCCGCTAGATTGTGCGCGTTGTTTTGAGAATTTTCACGAGATTCACGTCCTTATATAGCCGACGCGCTTTTCGGCTATATAAGGACGAATAGCCGGAGCGAGTAGTTAGTACCCGGTAAGGACCCAACTGATCCGACTAGCTATCGCCCCATTTCGCTTCTCCCCACAATTAGTAAAATCGCCGAACACATTATTTTAGCCAGATTAAATGAACATCTTAATAATAATAATATTCTTATCCCAGAACAGTTTGGTTTCCGCCATGCCCTCTCTACCACCCACCAACTGCTCAGGGTAACTGAATTCATAGAAGAAGGCTTTTCAAATAAACAATACTCAGCAGCAGTTTTTCTCGATATACAGAAAGCTTTTGACAGAGTTTGGCTTGAAGGCCTTATTTACAAATTAATAAACTACAATATACCTCCGCACCTAATCAAAATTTTAATATCTTACCTCAGCAACAGATCCTTCAGGATTAAACTGAACAATGTTTTCTCAGTTATAAAACCGATTTTAGCTGGTGTTCCTCAAGGATCCAAGCTGGGGCCAGTTCTTTTTTCTATTTTCATAAATGACATCCCGAAACAATTCAATACCATATTATGCATGTACGCAGATGATACTGCAATACTAGCGCGCAACAACAATCCAAATTACATTACAATAGCTCTTAATAGACATATTAAATCTCTTGAGGACTGGTTCTCCAAGTGGAAAATTGTAATTAATGCGTCAAAAACTGAAGCTATTTATTTTAGTAGATATAAAGCTAAGAAATTCCGCCCCCTTCAAATTAAAAATCAAAACATCCCGTGGTCTAAGGAATGTAAATATTTAGGAGTCATTTTAGACAGTAAATTAACTTGGAAGCCCCACTTTAATTATCTAACCAACAAGTTTCGAGACCTAACTCGTAAATTATATCGCTTAATCTCTCGAGACTCCAAAATGACCAGGAAAAATAAAATACTTATTTACACCGCCTATTTGCGTCCAGTAATTACATATGCTTGCCCTGTGTGGGGTTATGCGCCTAAATCCAATCTAATTCATGTCGAAAGACTCCAAACCAGATTTCTAAGAAATATCTGCAAAATGCATTGGTACATGCCAAGTAAAAACATGTACATTGCACTAGACTATCCTCCACTTAAAAAATTTCTTAAAAAACTTGCAACTAAATTTTTTGAAGACTTGGAAAAAATCAATAATGAAGCCATCCTTAATATCCCCAGATATACACCAAACATTAAAGTCAGAAGACCTAGAAATATTTTACTCTAATTTCACCTCATTTCCAATATTGTAATTTAACTTTTGTTATTTTTAACTTTTTCTTTTTTCCATACTTAAACTCTTATTTTTGATGATTTAAATCAGCTCTAAGTCTTAAGTTCTCGCAAGGTGCATAACTCCACACCCACCACCCCTAAATAGCCAATCAAAACCTGTCCTGACTCTCGCCAACTCACCCACCCCTACTCCTCAACAACTACTACTTAAGGGCCTGCAGAACTTTTCCAGTCCACTTCGCAGACGGTTACGTATGTAGCTGAAAGCAACGTGGAAGCATTTCATCATGACTGGGGATAAGCCCCTGCCGGGGCTAGGAGCCCCAATAATCCAACCACTAGCGAGTAGTTAGTTGAGAGTTTGCTCTGAAATAAAAAAGCGTCTCGTTGGACTAAAGGATTTGTGAGCTGTGTTTGCGTTTGCTGTTAACGCTGTGTTATTGAGCTCGCTGTGATTAACTGTTGCTGTGCTATACGATAGCTGTTTTGTAGTCTGTTTTTATCGTGCGTAAGACTTGAATTTACGCTGTAATTGACTGTTGACTGCTGAATTGTACTAATCTAAAATTTTTACGATATCAATTATCCTGTAAATAACTGTAAATAGCTGTAAATAAATTTGTTTGTGCTGTCCTCAAATAAAGTCCATTCAATCCAAACCCGCTACGCTAAAAACGTAACAATAATAAAGATTACAGGAGAATAATCGTTTTTATAAATTAATGTTAATAGTTCTAAAAATAATTATCACTGTACTATCTTAAGAATGAAACTAATTAACTTTTTAATGCTATCAATTTCGTTTACGTAAATTTTCCTCTTAATTATAACATTATTCAATTTCTATGATTCAATTCGTATTCTCCCTATATATATCTTGTTCAAATTTTCAATCGTTAATAAAATGCATTTCATTCATCCACTCAAGTTCAAATACATTTCTTAAAAAATTGTAATAGAGGACAAACGATGTTTAATACAATATTTCTAAATGTCAATTCATTAATTAAATTTAATTAATATTTTTATACTTTAAATAATTTAATACTTTAAGTTTGTAATGAAAATTGAAATCGACAGGCAGTAGCTCCATCGGTAAAAAGCGAGGATTTCAGTATTTTTCACTTGAAGAATGCAATTTCAGTTCTTGCGAAAATCAATTTTTTGATAAATTATTTATAGTAAGAATTATTTAATAAAACGTAACTAAAATAGACACTTACGTATTATACCGTCTTCCCCAACGACGCCAACGGTTTAGTAACTCATTGGCGACGGATTTGAATTTGGCAATAAAGATAAACGGATTACACCATTGCCAGATCGCCATAATTGGCGGTCTAGCAACTCATTGGCGACGACTTCAAATTTGGCGATGAAGTTGAATGTTATAATACCTAAGGACCCTAAAATAATTATTTTTCCTTTGTTGACCTAAGTAGGAATTGACTTTCTAAGTTCTTTCTATTACTTGTTATTTAATAATATATAAAATTAAATAAAAGTTAATTAAATAAAAAAATGTTTTTAAAATGTTTTAAAAAATGTTTATTTAACTAAATAACTCTCTATACATTTAAATCGTTTGAAATTTTTTTAAAATTATTCTTTGTTTAGCATAAAGAAGAAAATTCGAAATCCAAAGGGCATTAAGTCAATAAAAAAAGTTAGCAAGCCATTTCTGAGAAGCCACTGAATTGAAAATAAATCGAAGCAATAAATTTCCAGAAGGAAAAAACACACACACATTGACATGTATTAGATTCTCTCTCGGGAAACGAGTTCAAGAAACAGAAATTCAATAAAGTTTTGATACAAAAATAAAAATGGAAGAAGATAAAAAGGTAAAGGTGAAGGTGAAGGTTATTTTTATTTCCATTATATTCATATATGCTGTAAATAGCAGTTGTCAATAAGTGAATAAAATAAGGTCATTCAACTGATATTCCTACTCAGCCCCAAGAGAGGATTTTTTTACATTACTAGTCAACAATGGTGATCATGTGGTTCGCCAAGAATATTGATTATAAAGTATATTCCAAAACTATATTGAGATTTGAACCCCTAGTCGCACACAAATATTGTAAATTATTGATCAATATTCGCAATATTGTATAATATTGTAAAATATTGTTTAATATTATATAATATAGCACAATATTGTACAATATTATGTTACAGGATGTGTTATCTGGGATTTGCCATCAACGAAGTATTGATAACTTTATTAATAAAACCATTTTACAGCTGATAACTTAAGGTTAGTAAAATGGAACGTTATATGATAGAACAGCGTGATTTTATTTTTGAACAATATTTAAAAAAATATCAAAGATTGGCGGCCATCGTTCAAAAACTGAGAGAACTGCCCCCCCCCCTAGATTGTGTGATTTAACACCATCGGATTTCTTTTCATCGGGTTATATTTGAAATCAAAGGTGTATACCAATAAGAAAACAGCATTGAATAAAAAAAATTCAAAGTTGCATCAACGAAATTCAGGCACATTTATGCAAAATGATCATGGAAAATTTCGACAAAAGAGTGTCTATTTTCCAGCAAAGCCGTATAGGTCATTTGTCCTATGTGCTATTTCATACATATTCCTATCCTGTATACTTCACGATTCAACAAAAACTTAATAATGTAAAGAGGAAAAACCGTTTTTTTTTTATTTAATTCAAATGAACTAACACATTGTTCAATCGTGTAACGCTCTATTTTTACTAACCCTAAACTATCAGTTGTCAAATGGTTTTTTAAAAAGGGTCTTGGCATAGGGGTAGCGCATCTTCCCCGTGTTCTGGGCGTTGCGGTTTGGACAGGGTTGTTCTTCATCTGTTCTATCTATAAGGTGTAAAAATTTGCCCCCATGTAAAAATGAACTGTGCAAGCAAAGATGTTGAGTAACTAAATCGTACTCTTGATCCTAGCTGGCACTACTTTAAAACAAGAGACACTCATTTCGGCTTAAAAATCACTTAAGCATCAGCAAACTTGTCCATGGAAAGTGTCATTAGAAACTGCAGCAACGAAAAAGGGTTTCTAACATTAATTGCACGAATGGTGGTAAATTCAAATCTGGCTTTAATTTTGGGATACTCTTTATTTAATTTCAATTAAATCATTTAAAAACAACTTCCTTTTCTTGATTCTATCAAAGGATCAGATATAAAGTCATGGTATTTATATAAATTACTTATGTTTTGTTCATTATGTATATAAAAATTGAAAATGTGATTTTATGAAAAAAGTAAATATCCGAAATTCCGATTTGTAATATCTTTTTTATCATGTCAAAAGATGTAGTTTTTGGAATGAGGTTTCTGGCATCAACAAAAATTCGTAAGCTAAAAATAAAAATGTTACTATCGGCATGAGCATCTCAAAAATCAGCTTTTAATAACGCATTGCCATCGCATTTACAAAAGCTCTGATTTAAAGAATATATATAAGTTATTGACAATGGCAAATAAAACCTAGAAAAATATAATTTTCATCACGTGATTATATGAAATGAAATAAATTGGAAATGAGATATTTTCTTTAAACAATCAATGCGGGACAAAGGTTTTTTATGATCGTTGGCAATACTAAAGGGACTCATTCGATGAAGCGATTAAAATGAATAAAAATATAATTTAACTTGCACGAGCACGTGGTGCTTGGCCGTTCAAGAAATGATGTTCTGACATGATACATTGAAACATGCATAACAGAATTCATTTTAATAATTAGTAAATAAAATTAATTTTTAAAAATCATATTAATTTATGTCTTTTATTTTCTAACAAATCTACCAAACAAATCTTCTATTTAAAAAACTCGTCTTTTCACAGTCATTAGAAATTGCATCCATTTTTTTTACGATTATTTTTTTCAAACATTTCAAAACTATACTTTTAAAACTTTACTTTACCGCCATCACGTGCAATCATAAAGTTCACAGGCTACTACAAAAATGTCAATGACTTTAAAGAAATAACGTAACTCCGTGACGTCGTAAAAAGAAAGGGTTCAAGTGTATACTTTCTTTTTCCAAGTGCTTCTTTCTTTTAAGAACACACAACATTTGGTGAGAAAAAAATTTACTAAAAAAAAAAACCCAAAGAATTCTGTGTCACACGCAGCTGTTCGTCTTCAACAAGCCATTAAAAAGACGAATAAATTAAATAAATAAAGATATTCCATGGAAATATCCAATTAAGGAGAGTTATTTTAATTTCGTCTGCTGTGTTTTTCGTTTCCCACGCACGTGACCACGTGATCTGCTAAAAAATCGTCTGCAAATTCAGAATGATGATTATCTTAGAATTTTTAACTGAATTCGTGTGTTAATTAAAGTAGCGCTGACAGAATTCACACGAATAATATATTTTCATCAAGATCTTCCTTTTTTCCCTTCTTTCTGGAAAACATTACTTGTTTTCTTTCTTGTTGTTTTAACTAGCATAAGGATGATAAATTTAGAAAAGAGAATAGTTAAAGTTTGAAATGTTGGATAGAGTAATTATATGAACTGTCTCTGCGGTTCTATATGAGCTTCTATTGTCTTCCAGACGTTCTTTTTTAAATTTTCGGTAGTAAATACATAATTTGAATTTGTTCCACTATGTTTGAGCTAATTTTTGGTCGGAAAACAAAAAAAAACAAAGATTAAATGGGAACAGATTTTTTCTTTAAAAAAAAAGGTTTTCCATCTCTGTTCTAAATATTCAGCAATAAGAGAAACATATGACATCAATTATGAAAAACGTACAGCAAAATTTTCTGACTGAATTGTTTATAATTTAAAATAGTCAGTAATTAAAAAAATTTTCTTCGGAAATTTGAATTTTTTCAAATAAAATGCTGAAGAATCACGGTTAATTTTAGCACACGCTTTGACTTATTTGAAGTTAAAAATAAAAAAATATATTATATTTCTTACTACTTTTTATTAGAAAAGCCCTTCCTTATATCAGCAATAGAAAATTAAAATTTTTAAAAAATTCATAAAGGAAATCTGAAAAATATTCAGAATTTTAGAAAATTATAATAATAAAAACAGAATCTATAATCGCAAACTTCAAGTTATCATGTGAGAGCATTATCATTTTTATTCATTATTTTTCTTAGTTAATTTAAGTCATTAAGTAATTTATACCAGTTTGGAAAATCAATGCGGGTAAAAGCAGGGCAATCTTTTAAAAACGCATCTACTTTCAAAGAAGCATAATAATAATTCAATGCTGGTAAAAGAAGGTAAAAAAAGATATGCGATTAAAAGATGTTGATGAATATTGCCATTTATGCTTTATTCATCGCCTACGGTATTACAAGCTTTAATAATTTGTTCAATTATTCAAAACCCTTTAACGAAAAAAAATCAAGTTCTTACACGATAATCATTTTTAAAACTTTTGAAATCTTCACAATTTAACAATGAATTCGATTTTAAAAAAAGTACAAATTTCTCCCTTTCTTATATCCTCGTAAACGGAATACATAGAAAATATTGTAATTACCACGAAATTTGGAAATATTATTGAAATTTGGTTTTAAACAACAGTTGTAAATTTCTATCAGTTTTTAAGCAAATTTCACTAAGAGGAATTCTGTCTGTATGGCTATTTAAATGTGATTTAATACGAAAACTACAAAACATGGGCCGAGATGGCCTGGTTGGTAAAGCGTTGGACTCGTACGGTTACGAGTTCCAAACTCATCGGCCAAAATATTTCCCGAGTGTGTGGCGACTGGCACTCGTTAAATCGGTTCGTGGTCGCAAAGTCCTCCATGTCGAGAGTAATACCACTGGGGGTACTGGGTCAGAGGTGATCGTTCTCTGTTTTAGGTCTAAATTACGATCTGAGATGAATGAATGAATGAAGTCCGCCCCCTAAAAAGGGTTGTGATGTTTGTGTAGCTTAGTCATACTCTTTGCCCTAGATGGCGCTACTTGTAAAACAAAGAGACGCATTTCTTAGGCTTAAAATCTGCTGATCGTATCAATGGAGGCTTGTTCACGGCAAGTGCTATTAGTCACAACATCATTAAAAGAAGGAGAGCTAGAAAGTTAAATTCGATACACCGAATAAACATTTTAAGAGTAGACACCAAAAAGTTTTGAGCCAAATCAAACAACGCTTTCACAGTCTGTCGGTATGTATTTTTACATATATGTACAAGTGCTAATCAAAAATGCAGTTAATTTAATATATCAAATTTGGCATGTGATTTTTGTGATTAAAATTGTGTCAAATTTTTGTTTTAATTTATTAAGTTATAAATGCATCTAAGCACAAATTGGATTTTCGTGTACTATTAACTGAATACTAGGGATAAATCGCCAAATAACTCGCCAAGAATCGGAAGACTCCCTCAATTAAAAATATTAAATTTGCTAAAATAATTTAATATTTTTAAATATTAATAAAAAGTTAATATTTTTTAATAACTATTGTTACAAAATTTTCCTTGTGGGTGTATTTAAATTCAATGCAATAGGTAGGATCTTACAAAAACAAAACTTTTTATTTTTAACAAAGTCTAGCAGGAAAACTCTAAAGTAGCCCAAAACCACAGCACTTGCATCAGTCAACAAAAAATATCGCAATAATACAGTGCATACAGTCACTAGCCCTCAGCTTGCTTTCTGTCCAATATTCGACACACACTACCTTGGTTTTGAGTGCTTGCTTTATTTAAAGTCCCTCCACAGGAAGTGATGAAATCTTTGAAAAATTCCAGATCTTTCTCCAAGCCTCAGGGAAAACAAGTCTCAATTTATTCAATGTTCAGATCATCTGGATTCCTCTAAAAAATTCTTCTTATTGCCAAGATCGCCAAATTTTGTCACCAAGATCGCCAATTTTGTCGCCATGGCCACCAACTTGAGTTTCCAAGATTAACATGGCAGAGAGAATTCCTCTTATTGCCAAGATCACCCAATTTTGTCGCCAAGATCACCCAATTTTGTCGCCAAGGCCACCAACTTGTGTTGCCAAGATTGACATGGCAGGGAAAATTCCTCTTATTGCCAAGATCACCCAATTTTGTCGCCAAGGCCACCAACTTTTGTTGCCAAGATTGACATGGCAGGGATAAGTTTTTCAACTTTCTAATGCTGTTATACGTCAATACTTACGTAGTTTTTTGCGAGGTAACACTTTTATTTATCTTTTTTTTATTACATACTTAATCTTTGCTCAATTCATAACTGTAGAAGTACTTGGGTCATTTAATTTATTTTATACTAATCCCGTTTGGCGATCGTTTGCCTCGCCAAAGATAATAATAGTCTTTTAGATAATGATAGTAATCTAGTAGTTTGGACGTAATTTCATATTCATGTTAGCATGAAATGGCAGGCAATTCAAGAACCCCATTCCCCTCCTCAACTTGTCCGAGACATCCAGTCCTTACTCGTCCAAATCCCAAATACTCTCTTACGATGGAATAAATCCCATGTTGGTCATAGGGGTAATGAAGAAGCTGATATCCTAGCGAAATCAGCCATTACTGATGGTGTGTTGATGGGAGCTCCGAAACCCCGGTGTCATCTTAGACATGAACTTCAACAATTTTTTATAAGAAAATGGCAAATTCTTTGGGATAATGGAAACACGGGGCGTTCTGTATATAAAATCATAAAAACAGTAAAACTGCAACCACTCTCCTGGACTCGTGAAGAAATTTTGTTTGTTACTGGACATGGTCCATTTCCTTCTTTTCTTCACTGGTTCCATTTATCAGAAAACGACTATTGCTCTTGTGGGGAAGTGGGCGATCCCATCCACTTTGCAACATCCTGTCCTTTTACGGTTTCATGGCACCTTCGAAAACCCTCATCTTCGCTAGAAAGTCTTTGGTTTAAAAGAGTTCTTAATAATTCATCTTCCAAAAACAGAATCATAAACATGATTAGATTTCTAATTGGTCATGGAGAACTATTACGGCTCGATTAAGCTCATCAGTTTTTGAGTATCAATTAACATCACGCATTTTTATAATAAATCATTTTAACCCTTCGAGTTACTAATTTTTTTTAAATTCCCTCATATTTTCATCCATACTGTACATTATGATATTCATCCATACATTTTGTTGTACTCAAGATCTTCTTCACTCTAATTTTTATCACTTATTGTTTTTTTTATATGTCTTTGTATTTTGTCTCTTGTATGTTTCTTTCCAACAATGTAACAACTGTGTAACGTTTTTTTTTTTTTTTTTGGTTTTTAATAAAGTCCACCTACACCTATACCAAACCAGAAAGGGGCCATTTGAGCCCTAGAAACGTAGATGTGGTGTGGTGTTAAGTGTTAAGCATGAAATTACCATACATTAATGATGGCGTACAAATGATCGTACTTTAATTGTCTTACATGCGCTGCGTTCATTGTACGCATGACACTTTTCTAATGGAGACCAACCGATGACATTAAAATGTAAATATGTGGCAAAATCCTTCTTCTTTAATTTTCAAAAAAGGAAAAAAAATAACAATATTAATAAAATAGTTGATAGAATACTGAAAACAATTTGAATCCCAGGGCAAAAATGAAGTTAATTGTTCGAAATTAAGGAAAAAAATGTTTATTTTTTTTAAATTTCCAAAATTTGTATGAGTTTTAAACTGATATCAATAAAAGTACATTTTTTTTAGTTCGAAATGGTAAAAAATTTATTCTCATACAATAACGCTTATGAAAAGAGCCAGGATATCCTAGTTGGAAGGGTGTTGGATTCGCAATCCTTGGGTTGCGAGTTCGAAACCGCCAGCCGAAAACTCTCCATGTATGGTGGTGGATGACTTACATTAAATCTGCTGCGGTCAAAAAGTCCTCCATGTCTAGAGTAATGCCACTAGGAGTTATGGATCAGAGGTGGTCGTTCTCTGTTCCAGATCTAAATTACGATCTGTGAATGAATGAAGGAAATGTATGAATGTAAATCGCCCCGTGAAAGGGGGTTGTGACGTGTGTGAGCTAAAAATCAGACTTCTGCCGTCGGGGACTGGGGCCCATACCCTTAGAGGCTACTGCACCCTTCCTTCCGTTGTAAAGAGGAACACGAGAACAACAAAATGTAAGAAGGTTTTCTCGGAAAATTTTCAAAATTAAGCTTAATTTTTAATTATTTCACATTCTAATTGATATTTCAAAAGATAATCATTCCTAGTTGTGCACAGCCATACTCTATATTATTTACGCGCCAAATTCGGTAGCTTTAAGTCAAATGGTCGCCAACTCTCGCGCAGTAAGAGAGAGAGACGCATTCGTCTTTATTATGAGCAGTGATTGCTTTGCAAGAAAGGAAAGCACTTCCACCGAAAATGCAGACATCAACACTAGAAATGATGACCCGTCTAGTTTTCTGCTGTCACTTTGCGCTGGTTAATGAGGCAGCGGTCTAACTCGCTTTATTTATGTTTATTTGTCTGTAAAGCCACGTTGTTTATGAAGTTTTATTCCCTAAGGCGAATTTTTGCAGTCTTGGTGTAGTCATTAAGCAGTAGAAGAATATTAATGTTGGAAAACAAAAAGTTTAATGAAAGTCATGGTTTGAGTAAGTAAAGTTCTATGGTAAATTTGTAGAAATAAATCTATAATTAAAGATTTTGATTTTTTATTCCTTTTTATTTACGTATATTGATATAAATATATGCTAATAATAAAACGTACTATCTACATGTGTGTCATGGCATTCTATTACAAACTATTGATTAGTTTAATTTAATTATATTAATGTTCCCTTGTAAAGCAACCCTAAGATTATTTTGGGACGGACCTCATAATTTTGAACCATAGTCAGATGACGAGGACGGCACCTGAGATTGTACCCCATCTGCACACCCCACTAGTGGGAGGACGTTTGGCCCTGAGAGATTTAACGGGGAACATACTCCCTTACGCCACGGTTCTTCGGTGGAATCGGGTCCCGAACATGAAATCTCATGACTCACAAGCCGAGACCTCACCACCAGGTCACAATAGTCCTCAAACTAGTACAAAAGTTAACAAAACAAAGGTTAAAAAGTTTTAATTGTTACAAACATATTTTGGAAATCTTTAGATTTTAAATATCTTAATTAATATTTTTTAATTAAAAGGAAAAGAAAATGTTTTTTTATTCCATTGTTACTTTTGAACATGGTATTGCAAAAAATAAAAATTGCATTGTTTTAAAAGAATAATAAATTCTGTTTAATGACATTTTAATAAACACATCAAGGACATTTTTTAAAGATTTTATTTTAAAAAAATTTAAATTATGAATTTAGTTAACTTTGTGTATCTTCTGGTGATAACTCTTGAAACGTAAAATCAAATTTGATGTCACCAAAAAACGAATTATCTGACTTTGTAAAAAATATATTTTGGAAGATACATCGAAGACATTTGTTTGAATTCTGATTAGAATTTTCCTTAATTAAAAATGAAATAAAATTTTTGCGTCTTTTGATAGCAGTATTTCTTTTAAAAAATTCTTAAATTTTACAACACTAAAAATTAAAATATTTTTTCGATGTTATTAATTTTCCAACCATCCAGTTTTTCCTATTTTCTATCTGATTTAAAAATATTTTTATACATAATTTACCTCAATATGTAAAGATTTTCGTAAAGAAATTGAAACTGTTTTCAATATTACTGTAGTCATTGGGTTTTTTTTTTAAAAATTTATTTCATTCTTTTGAGAAATAAGGGTACTTTTCCGTTAACCGGGTGCAAGCAAAAAATCGCCAAATAAAAGGAAATTCCGCCAAATTTTTTAGGCGATTTTTCGCTTGTGCCTAGCTAACGGAAAAGTACCGAAATGAGTAAACAAAGTCATCTAATACAATAAGTGTATAAGGAAACAATATCTCAGAATTTACTATCGCCGATATTTAGCTGTTTTTATAAAACTAAAATTTCATGTATTTAAATCATTGCGTTGTTTCTATAGACCAACAGACGATTAACCCGCTGCTATATTTGGCTCAAAATTTGATGGATGTCTACACTATAAATGTCAAATTTATGCACCAAATTGTATCTATCTTATTCTCTTCGCATTTTTGTTACCATGTTAACTTTTATTCGGACAGAATTTTTAGTCAGACAGACGTATTTCTTCAGAATGGATTTTATTCCAAATTTTATAACAATCTACAAATTTGATCTAAAGGTCGCCGTACACTAGTGTAATTTCCCTAGTGCTTAGTGTAAATTTCCACCATCTAGCTTAAAGAGTTTTCGAGTTAATTATTCCATACAGACATTTTCCAAAAACGCATTTTATATAATTTTAAAACTACAGACATTATCTCACAAAATTAAAAACATTTTTACAGCAATCAAACGTTTAAAATAGGAGTTTTAAAACAATACCAATTTTATTTTTATGCAGTATTGTCTTTTGCTGTAATATATTTTCATAATTATTTTAAGCGACATTTTGGAGTAAGATATTTTTTGGTTTTTCCTTAAACGAAGAATACAAAGAGAAAGGATTATAAATGCCAAAAAATCCAGCTCAAATTTTTGACTAATATCCTTTATTCAACCCTCCCTGACTTTGAAAAAGCCCATTTTTGGAATTTGTGTCTTTCTGCTAGGGCGATAACTCGAAAAAATTTTGATGATTGAAATTTGGTACAGGCCATTAAATTCAAATTTGCACATTTTGATTAAAATGCATTCCGATGAACAATGTCTGCCCCGGCTGTGCGAATATAAGAGAACAGGATCACTACCAAACTAATAGAACTAGATGGATAGAATATGGGACATGAATGTAATATCTAAAGTAGATGTGAAACAGATTTGGAACAATGGAAAGACAATAACCGTCTATCCATTTGTACTTTCAGAAGTATGTAATCAAAATGCATTGAATTAAATTTATTAAATTTGGTATAGAATTTAGTGACTACAAGTGTAATTTTTGTGTCAAACTTTTGTTTTAATCGATTGAAAAACACGTTTATAATACAAATCTGAGTTTTGGTTACCATAAACCGGTACCAGGGGCTAATCATCTCACAATTCTCGAAGAATGGCACTACAGATTCAGCACAAATGCTAAATTCAAGCCAAAAGTTAATATTTGAGTACTTTTCCGTTAGCCGTGTGCAAGTGAAAAACCGCCAAATAAGAAAGCATACCTCCACATTTCTTACATGGATTTTAAAGCAAAAAAAAAAAAAAAACACCGACAAATAATAAAGAATTCCGCCAAATTTCTTACAGCTATTTTAAAACGAAAAATCGCCAAATAAGGTAGAATTTTGCCAAAGTTCTTACTGCGATTTTTCACTTGCGCCCAGCTAACGGAAAAGTATCAATATTTCTTAACTTGACTGCGTCAGTATTACACTAATGGATAATAAAAGTATGTAAAAAAGTATTGAGAAGATCACTCTAGCTAGTCTATTAAACCTTAAGCGGACACAAGCCTTTACCTTCAAAATTTTAATTTTACGCTGTAATTAGAGTTAAGAAACTCATTTATGACCAAAAAAAGTATTTTGGTTTTTAAATTTTGTATTTGTGGATATTGTTAATTATAGAGGAGTTGTAATACATTTACCACCACCAAAGACAAGCTATAACATTATACTGACTTATTCAATAAAAAAAAATATGAAATGCGAATAATTTCACGATTAAGTATGCATTTTTTAAAAATTATTTATTATTAGTTATTTCAAAATTTAAAATATGTTAATTACATATGAAATAAGTGGTATAAAAATCAAATGGAATGTAAATTACAAAATGCATTATTTTTAATTATTCTGGTGAAACTACATAAAACAAAGAGCTGCACACAATGGAACATTACATGTTAAGCATGATGTTTTTGTCCAATTCTGGTTAATTTGGTGTTACAATGTTGCAAGATATTTTAAGGCGGTGGTAAGTTACTTACCACCGGCTTAAAAAAGGTTTTAAAATATTTATTTAGTTCATATTTATTAGTAAAAAGAGTTTTAAAATATTTATTTAGTTCATATTTATTAGTAAAAAGGATTTAAACATATTTATTTAGTTCATATTTATTAGTATAAAGGGTTTCAAAATATTTATTTAGTTCCTATTTATTAGTAAAAAGGGTTTCAAAATATTTATTTAGTTCCTATTTATTAGTTAAAAGGGTTTCAAAATATTTATTTAGTTCATATTTATTAGTTAAAAGGATTTAAACCTATTTATTTAGCTCATATTTATTAGTATAAAGGATTTAAAAATAAATATTTATTTAGCATAATTTCATTTTTAATTCTAACTAAATCATTGTAAATTTAATTTATATTACCCCAAAAAGATATTGCGATATTTTTTTAGTAATGCGCTTAGCAAAAAACCGTGATGTGATAAGGAACCCCATGCTTCGTTTAAATGAATAGAAATGAAATGTGAACAACATAAACTGACCTCAAGGGAAATTACGCAATAGCGAGTAAAGCAGGGAAAAATGCTTCAATGTACTATTTTACTTCCAAAAGCCTTTGATGAAAATTCACCGCTTTGATAATTCATAAGCAGACGATTTTTTTCCTATTTATTTTTTACGAAAGATAATTCGTCTCAGCTTATTATAAATTCAATTAATGAAAAAAGGACCCCTCACAGTGTATTCATCCCCTTCCAAGATGAGAGAAATACTGAAAAATTTACCCACGTAGAATCAATTAATATGCAAATTACCTAGTCTTCTCCGTCTCTTAGCCATTACCCAATCTGTAAACTTTAATCTTCAAACCGTAAAAACATCAGAAAACGAGATTTCTAATTTAATACATTTAACTAAAGGGCGAATAAAAGACGGGAAACGTTGACAAATGTGAAAGCAATTTATAAACAAATTGTATCGTTTCCATATTTATTAACTATAATGTAATGTGTCATCTTTAGTTTCTAAATGATTAAAAGTATCAGTAAAGTGATTTTCCCTCTTTCTACATGCATTTAAAATAAAATGGAACAGTCATATCATCCACATCAGAACGAGAAAAACACTAGAAACATATACAAACGTAAAAGTAATTTATATACCAAATTGGGTCGTCTTCTTTATTAAATATAACTTAATATGTCAACTTTAGTTTCTAAATTATTAAAATAATCAGTAAAGCCACTTTCCCTACTTTCGACATTCAGTCAAAAAAAAAAAAAATAGAACATTCAAACCATCCACATCAAAACGTGAAACACACTGGAAGTGTTAACAAACGTTAAAATAATTTGTATGCAAATTGTGTCGTCTTCTTCTTTTTTAACAGTAATCCTATCTATAAATTATAAATAATAAAAAGTATCAGTAAATGGATTTTCCTGCTGAGTGGATTCAATTGAAGGAAAATGGAATGTTCGCATAGAAAACCCCAAGCTAACAGAACAATGGAAAACGTTTATACACGTATAAGTAATTTATAGGCAAACTGCCTCATTTTCTCCGTTTTTAGCAGTAACCCAATCAGTAAGCTTTAGTTTCGAAATGATAAAAAGTACCAGAAAAGGGTTTCTTCTTCTCAGTAGATTCAATTAAAGTAAAATGGAACTTTTATACCGTACATTCCTAGATGTGAGAACCACTGGAAACGTTTACCCATGTGCAAATAATTTATAGATAAATTGCCAAGTCTCCTTCTTTCTTGACTATAATCCAATTTATAAACTTTGAACGAAGTTTCTAGATGATAAAAAGTATCAGCTAGCGATTTTTCCTACTCAATAGATTCATTTAAAGGAAAACATGACATCCGTAAAGCATATCCCAAGACTAGAAAAACCACTGGAAACGTTTGCATAACTAGAATAAATTTATGTACAAATAGATTGTTTTATTTTATTAACCATAACTCATTCTAAAAACTTTAAGCAAAATTTCGAAGGAATTAAAAGTATCAAAAAACGGTTTTTCCTTCCCAGTACATTCAACTAAAGGAAAATGGAACACCCATACCCATACATCTCAAAACGAAAGAACCACTAGAAAGCGTTTGCATACGTAAAAGTGATTCATGTGCAAATAGTTTCGTCTTCTTTCTTTTTAACTATAACTGAATATATAAATTTTAGTTTCTAATTAATAATAGACATCACAAAATGATTCTTTTTATTCATTAAATTAAATTAAAAGAAAACGGAACACTCACATTGTATAACCCAGGACGAGACAACTACTGGAAATAATTACTGACTTTCAAGCAATTTATATATAAATTGTGTCACCCTCTTCCTTTTTAACTATAACCAATTCTATAAACTTCATACATCAAGACGAGAAAAACCGTTGGTAAAGTTTACCTAACTAGATGTAATTTATATGCAAATTGCCTCTGAGTTTCCATTTTTTTTCTATAACCCAATCTATAGACATAAAACTGATCAGTAAACTTAGTTTTTAAACGATAAAAAGTATCAGAAAACGATTTTTCCTACTCAGTAGATTCAATTAAAGGAAAATGGAATACCGTTATCATACACTTCAAAACAAAAGAACGCTGGAAATGTTTATAAATGAAAAAGTAATTTATATACAAATTACTTCGTCCTCCAATTCTTAACTTTAGCTCAATCTATAAAGTTTTATTTTTACTACTCAGTTGATTCAATTAAGGTAAGATGGAAATTTTATACCACACACTCGAAGATGAGAGAACCACTGGGAGCATTTACCCACGTACGAATAATGTATATGCAAATTGTTTCTTTTTTTCAATTTCTACAATTATCTCACGCTCTCTCTCTCCAAATACAATCTTGCTCAAATTTTTAATCGTTCACAAAATGCTTTTCATTCATCCGCTCGAGTTCAAATACATTTTTTTAAACACGTAGGGGATAACACTCGATATTAATACAGTTTTTTTAAAACAATTATTCATTAATTTTCTATTAATTAATTAAAACTAAATTTCTCGCCTTTATAATATTTCTTTATAGTAAATGCAAGCATTAGGTTGGGATAACCTGGTTGGTAGGGCGTTGAATTCGCATCCCTTGTGCTGCGAGTTCGAACCTGGTCGAAAAGTTCTCCATGTTGGGAATTATACCCCAGGGGATACTGAGTCAAGAGTGATTGTTAATCGGGTCCTCAGGGGTCCATACCCTCAGAAGTTACTGCACCCTTCCTTCCGTTGTAAAGAGGAACACGAGAACAACAATTGTAATTATTTCATAAAAAGTAGCTAAAATAAAAAATTTCCTAATATCCAAAGTAGTTATTGATTTAAATTTTTTTATATTACTTGTTTAAACTAAAACCCAAACCATGAACTTTAGAAAAAGTTTCCAAACGATAAAAAGTATTGGAAAACGATTTTAAGTATGCAGTAGATTTAATTAAAGCATAAATGGCCTATGGACCCCCAAGACATTTTAGGATGTCCTCCTTTATCACGACCTAAGACGCGTATACTAAAAGAAACATATTTAGGAAGCATAATTACTATTATCATTATTTTGTATCTTGATATTGTTATTATGTTTTTAGTTAAGTAGATAAATACATGTTTCGCATTTATTATTAAGTCATAATATATACTGTAGATCATTTTTCTTTAGCTCACCCCATCTTCGCCTCTGGATAGACTACAGAAATCGAAATAAGAATTAGTCTGTAACCTGGAAAATATCAACCCTTGAATTGAAAGAAAATTTAACTCTTATACCATACACTTCAAAACGAAAGAACTATTGGAAACGTTTACAAACGTAAAAATAATTTATATACCAAATTACGCCGTCTTCTTATTTTTGAAACTGTACCCAATCTGTGAACTATAGTTTCTAAAAAACTTCAAAATATCAGAAAATATTTTTCCTGCTCATTGAATTCAGTTAAGGAAAAACGAAACTCTCACTCCAAGATGAAGGAACCACTAAAAACGTTTCCCGACGTTCAAGTAATTTGTATGCAAATTGCCTTGTTTTCTTAACTAAATCCTATCTATAAGTTAAAGCAAATTTTCCAAACAAAAAAATCTATCAGAAAATGACTTTTCCTACTCAGTAGATTCATGTAAAGGAAAATAAAGCGTTTACATCGTACACCTCAAGACCAAAAAAAAATGATAGCAATTACCTAACTAGAAGTAATTTATGGTCTAATTGTCTCAGTTTCCTCATTTTTTACTATAACCAATCTATAAATTTTAATTTCTAACGGAAAAAAGCATCAGAAAACGATTTTTCCTACGCAGTAGATTAAATCAAAGGAAATCAATAGAAGCACTCATAACATACACTTCAAAATGGTAGAACCACTGTAAGCATTTGCAACCGTAAATATAATTCATATGTAAACTCAATTTCATCTTTTTCCTTCTTAAATATAACCCAATATATAAACTATAGTCCAAACGATAAATGCATCAAAAACGATTTTTCCTACTCAGTAAATTCAATCAAAGAAAAACGGAACTCCACACCCCAAGATGAGGCAACTATTGTAAACGTTTACCCATGTACAAGTAATTTATATGCAAATGGTTTCCTTTTTTCAATCAAAACTCAATCTATCAACTTTAAGCAAACTTATAGAACGATAGAAAGTATGAGAAAAAGGATTTTTCCTTCTCCGTAAATTCAATTAAAG
>JAOUZG010024827.1:14767-53568 GCA_026289955.1 Argiope argentata | reverse complement strand
TACTTTTATTCAAGCTGAGGGAGTTCCTCAAGGAAGTGTCCTCATTGTTACGCTTTTTATTGTTCACATTAGTCAAGTTTTAACACATTTACCTTCATCTGTTCAAGGATCACTTTATGTTGATGATTTGAATATCTCATGCCAAGGCAGTAACATGAATTTAATAGAGAATCATCTGCAAAATGCTGTTAATAATTGATTGGTGCGATAACAATGGGCATATAATATCTCCAGAGAAAAGCCGATGCATCCATTTCTGTAGGAAAATAAATATTCATGCAGATCCCGTCATTCAAATACGAAATAAAGCTATCACAGTAGTGGATTAAATACGATTTCTGGGATTAATTTTTGATAAGAAACTCTCTTTTCTTCCTCATATTTTAAACATACGGAAGAAATGTGAAAAATTGCTCAACATTTTAAAAGTACTCTCCAAAACATCTTGGGGTGCCGATCGGGCATCTCTGCTGCATATTTATGAAGCAGTTATCCTTTCTCGCATGGATTACGGGTGTATGGGCAACGGCAACGTTGTGATGTTTCGGAGTTCCGCGGTGTGACAAAGTGGTCACGAGCACCTCCACATCATAATTTTGAATAATTCTTTAATTTGTAAGTTGGGGGTACATTAAAATTAATAGAACTAGTTTAGACGAGCGCAATACAGCTCTAACGTCAAAGATGGTAATTAATTAAAAAAAATCTTTCTTTTCTTTTTTTATTGGTAAATAATTAATACAATTAAAATAATAGGTTTATACTATTTATGGGGCTATTGAGAAATTTAATGGAGTTACGTTGCACGTGCCTTCTAATTCTGGGGTGGGCTATTTTGCTTAGTTAGAAAAAATACATAATTCCAGGAAATATCGCGTGTAGCACATCGTAGCTATCTATGGCCTAAACAGGTATAATTTTGAAAATTTAAGACGCCAGATTGGTAACGAGTTAATTAGTCCTCAGCTTTTTTACGGCTGGGAAATTGACAAAGATATTATCAATAGCGGCTCTAGGCCTCTTACGAGAGCTAGGCTTTGTTTTGTCATATACAGGTAGTTGGAGTAACTCGTTACGAATCTGGGGTATTTTTTCGAAGAACTTAATTGATGTTCTTTTAATAAATTCCAAAACAGGATCAATTTGGAGGTCGTCATGAATAATTTTGTTTCTGACGTACCAGGGAGCGTTCACAATTCTCCTCAATTGTCCATTTTGTAGAACTTGCAACTTCTTAATATTTTTAGCTGAAGTGGCCCCCCAGATTTGGGAACCGTACATTACAGTTGGTCTTATTATGGCTTTGTAGAGCAGCAGCTTGAGCCTAATCGATAGCTTGCTCCGAGGAGAGAAAAAGCTGTAGAGTTTTTTACTCATCATAATTGCTTTAGTGTGGGCTGCTTTAATATGACTATTAAAGCTTGATTTTGCGTCTAGTAACAACCCTAAGTATTTGTACTCATTTACAAAGGGGACGGGCTGGCCAAAAATTTGGATAGGTACTAGATCAGGCATTTTCTTCTTATTAGAAAAGAGGAGGCACGCGCATTTAGTTGGGTTGACTTTTATCTTCCAGCCCTCGAGCCAGCACTGTAGAAAGGTCATGTACTGTTGAATGTTGTGTAAGACTGTTTGTGGATCCCTATGCTGTGTAAGAATGGCGGTATCGTCTGCGAAAATCGCTAAGTGACAATTCCTAGCTCTCGGTAGATCGTTAACATAAATGTTAAAAAGAGTTGGGGAGAGTAAACTTCCTTGAGCACAACCGCTTAGAATTGGCCTGGGGGAAGAAATTACATTATTTACTCGTACCTTAAAGTTACGTGAAGTTAGATACGAGCGTAGAATTTTGACAAATTGAGCTGAAAAATCAAGTCGCATGAGCTTGAATAATAAGCCATCGTGCCAAATTTTATCAAAGGCTTTGGCTACGTCCAGAAAAAGTGCACCTGTGGTTGTAGACTTTTGAAAGCCATCATGAATCAACTCTGTAACACGAACTAGTTGGTGATTCGTCGACAAATTTTGTCTAAAGCCAAATTGTTCTGAAATTAAAATATTTTTGTCGCTGAGAAATTGATTCAGGTGTTTCAAGAGCACAGATTCGTACACTTTACTCAAACTACAAAGTAGCGAGATGGGACGGAAATTTTGAGGTAAAGACAAATCAGATCGTGGTTTTGGAATAGGGACAACCACAGCTGTTTTCCAACTATCGGGGAAAAAACAAAGTTCCATCATTCTATTAATTAAATAAGTTAAATATAAAATAAATTTAGGGGTCAAATTTTTAATCATGCGATTAGTAATCAGATCCAATCCAGGCGATTTGTTGGGCTTCAGGTTCTTAATAAAAATCAAGAGTTCCGAAGGCACAACCGGCTCCAAGTTGTTTACGTGTGGCGCTGTCAGATATCTCCCCAGCTGATCGCTGACGTAATCGTTTAAAGGGACGTTCTTTGTCCACAAGTCAGCGTGTGGCTCAAATTGCTTTTGTAGGCTGTCAGCCAAGACTTCCGCCTTTTCAATAGGAGCAAGGGCAAGTTCCCCCGTTTCCCCCCTCAGTGGGGAGACCGCAATGAATGGTTTCCTAAAGAAAGAGGTGCGGCGCCACAATGCCTGCACATCTTCATTGTATTCCTGCAGTCTATTAGATTGCCGTTGCTCGAATTGACCTATTTTTAACCCTTCTATCTCGGACTGAAGCTGTCGCAGATTGCGTCTAGCTTGTGGATCTCTAGAACGCTGCCAAATTCTGCGCCAGTAATTTCGCAGTTTAATTTTTGATTGGATTTCTAAAGGAAGCTTTTCTGGAGGTTTCTTAAATTTTGGTTTTGAGGATTCTGCGAGAACCTCGGTTAAGATTTTGCCTAGACAACCAACTGCAAATTCTGCGTCATCATTGCTATTAATTTTGAAAGGGGAAAGGGGTTTTGAATTTAAGATATGCCGAAAGTTCTCCCAGTTGGTGGAGAATTGTGCTGGTGAATTTAGAGTAAATTTTCCGGTATTAAAAGTCAAAACTACCGGAAGGTGATCTGAATCTAATAAATTTAGAACTCTAATTTCAGAGTTGAAAGGAATTCGCTTTAATATAGCGATATCTAGAACGGAGTCATTTGCACTAACATGATTAATGTGGGTTGGAGAGTGGGGCGCCAAAACATTGACTCCGTCTACGTTAGATAAATATTTAAACAGCGCAGTACCTTTTGCTGTGTTCCTATAATTGTTCCAAGCGATATGACCTGCGTTCATGTCGCCCGTAATGATGACGTTTTGGCCTAAACTTAAAAGTTTTTTGAAATCCTCCAGAAAGTTGTTGTTACGTGGACCCCCTGTCCTCACGTAACCTGACACAATTATGATGGGTGGTATGTTTCCTAACTTAACCTCAATAATTGTCGCCTCCATCCCCGATAAACAGGGGGTAGGGATGACGTGGTGATCAATTATTGATTTAACATAAATACAAGTGCCTCCGAAAATGCGCCGATTTCTTATATTTACGTTTACGGGTCTATCATTTCTGTAGACCCGATAATTAGCGATTAGGGGTGTGTGCTCCGGAGGGAGCATGGTCTCTTGGACTAATAACACATCGAGCTGCTGTTCTAAAACAAAGTCACGAACTTCAGCGATCTTGTCACGCAAACCATTAGCGTTCCAAGTGCAGATCTTAAGATTATGCAAGTCTATTGTCGAGAAGAGAGTGAAAATTAAAGTGCGGGACCGCCGTTACTAAGGCTGACATATTTCTCGAAAAGGAAATATGCCATGTCAGCACCGTGTGATGCTTCACGGATTGACGGGAGAGCCAATTTAAAGGCTTGGAGTAGAAGAGGTGCATCACACCAATCTTCTCTCATCAAAACAGATAGACCTGAAAAGATGTCGGTAAAAATTTTGGTATTAACAGCATCAACTGGGACCGACTGTTTTGGAATAGAATTAGTAACAACTGAGGTGGTTGGTTCACGCTCTTTTGGTACAGACAGAGGAGGAAACTCAGACTCTGCTTTTAGAGCCTGAGCGAACGACACATTATCATTTATCTTCCTGGAATTAATTTGAGGTCGATGCGTTCTGGGTGGATCCCAAATGGATTGATTGGAGGGGGTGTTGTTTTTTGGTAATTTATTGGTGGCTTGTTGTCTACCACCGGTTTTAGGGAATCTGGGGCATTGGCGCCAGTTAGCCGCGTGATCACCTGCACAGTTTGCACACTTAAGTTTATCCTCGAAGGCTAGAGGACAATCTCTAGCCCTGTGAGGTCCTGCACATTTGACACATTTCATAGGAAGCTTGCATGCTTCAGAACTATGAAAGAAACCTTGACACCGCCAACATTGAGAGGGCCCCTTCCTACCTCTGTATCGCTCGACTGAAATTTTTGTGCCAAACATTTCAGTCAGCGTGTAAATTGTGTCAGACAGAGGGCCGTTTGTGATTTGCACATAAAATAACGGCATTGGAGACTTCGTCTGAAATTTAGACAGTTGAGTAACGCTTACAACTGCAAAGCCTTCCTTGTTCAATTCCTCTTTGATTTCCTCAATAGGAGTGCAGGAGGGAAGTCCTCGAAGTACGACCTTTAAGGGTCTATCTGACTTAAGCATGAAAGTTTTAAATTCGGCACCTTGAACTTCGAGGAGTCAGGAAAGGCTTCGGTGCTCTTCTTCTGAGTCGACAGTTAATTTTAAAAATTTGTTGCTCATTTGTGAGCGCAAAGAAGGGGCCTCTAATTTTAAAATATTCAGCATAAATTTAAAGTCTGCCCTTGGTGTGACGAGGAAGGGCGGTATTCTTCTTCGTTTTGGCTGTGCAAGTGATGGCTCGGCATCGACCTCGTCGTCTAATGCAACCTCTTCTACGCCTTCAGGCTGAGTTATAATTTCAATATTATTACTATCAATTTTTACATTTTTATTTTTTCTAGTTAAGTGCGGGGGTGGGGCTATAAAGCCTTCCTCGTCCGCTGTTCTTTTTTTGTTTACATTCAATTCTAATTTGTTTCTATTAATTCTAGATTGCTTAATTTTCGCCTAGGCGAATGCTTCACATTTTTATCATTACCGTTATTACTGAAAGAATTTGAACATTCTTTAACATTTTTAACAATATTTTTGACATTTTTAACATTTGGTACATTTTTAGCAACAGTAAGATTCTTATCAACAATAATATTATCATCAACAATAGCATTTTTATCAATTACATTTTTATCAGTATTATTATTCATTTCACTATTTGAGGTTGCATTAGCCTCGTGATACCTTTTACAAATTAAATTGACCTCTCCAATGCTCACAGGGAGCTTGAAGAAGGGGATACCTAACTTATCTAACTGAATTTTAAGGATGTGACTCACCCGATTTATTTCGTTCATTGCTTGGGCGTACTCGCTACTGTCAGATGCGTGGCACCGGATGGCTTGCGCCCAGCTTCCAAGGGTGTTCTTGGTTGCAATTGCTTGGATGATCTCCAGGTGGCTTTTTGCGATGTAATCCTCGGACACCTGGAGGGATGACGGGGACACTGGTCGCTCACACACATTTGCACGAGATTCACCATTCGTGATTTCATTATTTTGTGCACACATATTGATATCCTCAACGCACATAGCACTGGCACTTTCACTAATTGAAGCACAATCTTGAGGCACTATTTGGTGGGCACTTCCGCTTTGAGCTTCCACGGCTGGTGGCACTTCAACGGCTGGTGGTGGCTCCCGGTCTCCTCCGCTGGTGCTGGTGGTGGCTAGGTCACTGGTGGCGTTGGCTCGCTGGCTGGTGGTGGCGGCATGGTCGCTGGTGACGGTGGCTCTCTGGCTGAGGCTGGCGACTTCCATGTCCTCGTCCGAGGAAGGTAAACTTGATAGCTCCTCTCCACTGGAGCCCTGAAAAGGGCGCGTCCGGCTGGCAGGGGGTGGCTGTCTCTTTCTTCTCTTCTTCTTTAACTCGTTC
Organism: Argiope argentata; assembly: GCA_026289955.1. Lineage (NCBI taxonomy): Eukaryota > Metazoa > Arthropoda > Arachnida > Araneae > Araneidae > Argiope > Argiope argentata. The sequence goes on along the minus strand of JAOUZG010024827.1, from coordinate 47,602 downwards.
ATTTTATTTTTTCTGTGAGAAAAAATCTCCGGTTCCGCAAAATGCGGAGCTCCAGAATCGCAGGTCCGATTCATAACAAGGCTACGGTCGAACTCCTCTACGGGTGTATGATGTATGGATCCGCCCGTGTTTCTTTCCTGAGGCGATTGGACACCATCCATCATTCTGCGTTAAGGATTTGTTCCGGAGCGTTTCGTACATCTCCTGTAGAGAGTCTCTACGCTATTTGCTACCAGCTACCTCTCGATTTAAACCACAAAAAATTGTCTGCCTGTTATTATTTCCGCACAAAATCGTTTTCCAATCATCCCATTTCTAACATAACGCTACCAGATAATCTTCGCAGGTAATATAATGCCCGACCCTCAAACATTATACCATTTAGTGAGAGAATGAAACCACTTTTGAATGATTTGAGCCTTTCAAATGTTGTTATTAAAACTGTAGATTCATTATGTTTTACCCCCTGGGATATTCCAGAATTTTCATACATGAATCCTTTCACGGGATTTAATAAATTGTCCAATGATCCGGCTATCCTTAAACGATTTTTTTTGCATCATCGCTATCAGTATTCTTCCTTTATACCACTTTTTACGGATGGCTCAAAATCAGATGGACATGTCGGTTGTGGCATACGTTTTCCGTCTGATACACTAAGCTATCGTCTACATAATTGCTGTTCAGTATTTACTGCTGAGTTGAAAGCAATTTTCTTTGTACTTGAGAAAATTTCACTTCTTTCTGAACATAACTTTATTATTTATACTGATAGCATGAGTGCGTTGGAGACACTTTCGCACTACAACGACCGAATGAATCCCATCGCGATTAGAATTCTATTCACTTGGCGTCTACTGCAAAATGAAGGCTTTCATATTCTTTTTAGTTGGATCCCGAGTAATGTGGGCAATGCTGGGAATGAAGAGGCAGATTCAGCACCGAAATCTGCAGACTCCTTTTTGTCCCACAGACTTCCATATTGTGACGTTAAAAATTATTCAACTAAACATATTTATTCCACATGACAATTAGCATGGGATCTGAAAATCGATGATAAACTCCATTCCATGAAGTCTAAGATTGATTTGTGGCCTGCCCACCCTAAACGAGAGCTCGATGTTAAATTGACTCGCCTCCGTATAGGACACACCCGGTTTACTCATCGCCATCTGATCTTGGGTGAAAGGATTGCGATGTGTCCCACTTGCCACCTTGCTTTTAGTGTGAAACATGTTTTAATTGAATGTGGAGATTTTAATGCTTATCATTGTAAATATTTTAACTCTTCTTCCCTTAACTTGAAAGACCTGGTGGGTGAAAAATATCACCCAAATATTTTTAAATTTTTAACAGCTATTGGTTTTATCAGTCGTATTTGACAATTTCTTTTACCCGTTTGTGCTTTTTATTATTAAATGCTTAATCTTAACTTTATTTGTTGCAATTACGTTAATCATTGATTCACATCTTAATACTTATATCTACACACCCTTCAGGGGCTCACCTACTATAGGTGGGTACGGGTGTCCCAATCCCGAGGTTCCCAGGGATCTTTACTCCCTTTATTTTTATACTCCTCTTCGCCTTCTGCTGTCTGCTTGATCCTTCTTTCCCTCGACGGCAAGCGAGGGAGCTCTCCATGAGAAGCTGTCGCCGCTCTGTTTGCTTCTTGCTTCTCATGGACAGCCAATGTCCCCACGTGTTGGCCGTGCGTGGCGACCCATTAGACAGGTGGTGCACTGTGGTCCCCGATGTATCAATCGGCCGGTACCTAACCACATGAGTGATTAGTCTGCTAGGGATCAAGCGAAGGGGTTACTTCTTGGGCTTGGCGTTAAGGGTGGTCACTGTCTCCGGGTGTAACTCCCAGCGTATGGGTTCCAGTTAGTATTATGGAAAGTGCTGAGGCTAGGTAAATCTAGAGCCAGTTTCTGCCATCCCTTGTAGGGCTCCGTGGTGGGCGATACCGCTGGACCTGAATTCTTTTTATGTCGTATGGGCTCCTCCAAACGCGGTCCCTTCAGTGGGCAAAAATTACCTAAATCTGTTTTTAATTTTGAAGTTTATGATAAATTTTTTATAATAAAACGGCTATCTGATAAAGAAACGTTTCATACCATTTCCCCATTTCTTGTAGAAAAAGCACTATCTGCAACCATCGGTGAGGTTAAATCTATTAAGAAAATGCGTTCTGGTGACTTATTAATAGAAACTGATTCCAAAAAACAATCAAACCAGCTTCTAAAAATGAAAGCAATTGCACACTTACCTGTAAGTGTGAGTCCTCATTCGTCTCTGAACTTCTCTAAGGGTGTCATAACCTGCGGAGAACTATATAATGTTCCCCTTGAAGAGATATCTGCCGAATTAAATAAGCAAGGTGTGACTCAAGTTCGCCAAATAACAATCCGACGTGATGGGAATTTTCTCCCTACCAAACATTACATACTGACGTTTCACAATCCTAAATTACCGGAATATATATATGCAGGTTATATTAAACTACCAGTCCGACAATATATACCATATCCACTAAGATGCTTTCAGTGCCAGCGCTTTGGACATTCAAAAGTGAATTGCCGCGGGACACACACTTGCGCCCGATGTGCTGAAAAAGGGCATGACAGCCAGCAGTGCACGGCACAAGAAAAGTGCGTGAACTGCAGCGGAAACCATCCCTCTTATGATCGAACTTGTCCTCACTGGAAACTGGAAAAACAGGTCACAGCTATAAAAGTAAAGGAAAATATAACATACCCTGAGGCCAGGCGTAGAATTATATCTCAGACACCTGCACCTGGTGTCAGCTATGCATCAATTTTACAAAAAAACTTCTGCTCAAACTGTAAATGTGAAAATTGTTCGAAACAAACAGTTAAAATTAATCCTCCAGGAAAAAAATCAGATTCCGATTCAGAGCAATCTACAAAGGATGTTCCAGATAGTCATGATATTGAACCATCGACTTCAAAAAAAACTCAAAAGAAAAAACTAAAGAACTCGCAGGTATTAAAGCTCGCTAAGCGTGGCTTTTCGCAAGTTGAACTACCTATAAAATTAAAGAAATCTTCCTCACGAAATTCAGTCGCCCTTGGGCTGGCGACAAAAGGTATTGTTCACAAAGATTTAACGTCCATTTTTGGGGACAAAATAGGTAGCCCAGATATAAAATTACATCCCTCAGAAGATGAAGAGGAACTGGAGATGAGTTGCGAATCTGAGGCAACTCCAACTAATGCATTTCATTATTCTCCTTCCAAAAAACGTTCTTAATGGGTACCTTTCTCTCTTGGAATTGTCGTGGACTTCGGTTCAAAATCCAGGATATCAAGTCCATTTTCAACCAATTTCATCCTATTTGTTTTGGTGTTCAAGAAACATTCTTGACGCCTAGCATTTCTATTAAATTACGCGGTTACAGCTGTGTTCGGAGAGATGCAGGCACTGAATCTCATGGTTCTGGTGGTGTCTGTATTTTCACTTCAAACCTTTATCCGAGTACACCTCTTGTTCTACATACATCCCTTCAGGCTGTGGCTGTGCAGGTCCATATACGATCTTTGGTCACAGTTTGTTGTATTTATCTACCGCCTCATGCCGTCATACGTCAACAAGATCTCGACACCTTAGTGGACCAGCTTCCCAAACCATTCATTATAATAGGCGATTTCAATGGACATAGTACTTTATGGGATTCGAATAGTACAAACACTCGTGAGCAGCAGATCGAACAGTTTATTGATAATAACTGTCTCTGTCTGCTCAACAATGACGAGCAAACTTACTTCCACGTTCCCACACGTACTTTTCAATGTCTTGACTTAACCTTATGTTCTCCTGAACTGCTTCCGATGCTGAATTTGACAGTTGGGACCGAACTTCACAACAGCGATCACTTTCCCCTAATAATCTCCCATGCTGATAGCAGCGGTGTGACTATTTGTCCTTCGCGTTTTCTATTCCAGCGGGCAGACTGGAATACATTTTCCTAACTTGCAATTATTAATGAGGCTATGGTCAATCATTCAGATATCTCGACAGCAGTACAAAATGTTATTGACGCAATAATGAACGCCGCTAACATCGCCATTCCAAAAACATCCTCACGTCTAAGAAAATTTCGTAGACCATGGTGGAATGAAGCTTGCCGCGACAGTCATAAGAAACAAAAAAAGCTCTGGAACATATTTAGAAGGTACCCAACAACTGAGAACTTGATTGCTTTTAAAAAAGCCAAAGCGCAAGCTCGCCGCAGTCGGCGTCGTAGTCAAAGAGAGTCATGGATAAAATTTGTTTCATCTATCACATCCTTCACTCCTAGTCAAGTTTTATGGAAAAAAGTAAAAGCCGCCAATGGAATTTATTCTGAAACTTCTTTTCCTGTTTTAAATTCTGGTAATAGAATGTATTCTAGCCCATTGGATGTTGCTAATATTCTTGGCCAAGCGTTCGCACACGTTTCTGCAACTGATTCTTACAGTCCTGATTTTAAGGCAATTAAGAATCGTGCAGAGTAGTTGCCTTTGCGTTTTCAAACCCGGAGTACCCTTCCATACAATTGTGAATTCAGGATGTTTGAATTGGAAACGGCACTATCTCAAGTCCATGATACCAGCCCTGGTCCAGATGGAATCACATACAGCATGCTTCGACATTTGAATACCATTTCCCTTTCCAATCTGTTACTGCTTTTTAACAGAATATGGACTGAGCAGAAATACCATTCACAATGGCGAGAAGCTATTGTGATTCCTATATTAAAACCTGGCAAAGAACCATCTGTCCCTCTGAACTACAGACCCATTGCTCTTACAAATTGCCTTTGTAAGACCTTCGAGCGCATGGTCAATGCTCGCCTAATTTTCGAATTAGAAAAACAAGGATGCATCTCTCCGTTTCAGAGTGGTTTCCGAAGAGGTCGTTCAACCTTCGACAACCTCGTTCTACTGGAAACCCAAATACGCAATGCTTTTGTAAGACAAAACCACCTTGTTTCAATATTTTTTGACATTGAAAAGGCATACGACCGTGCATGGCGCTACGGCATTCCTTCAACCCTTTTTACTCTAGATTTTAGGGGTAACTTGACCATATTTTTACAAAACTTTTTGACACAACGTACCTTTCGTGTTCGAATTGGTAATGTTTACTCTAATCATTTTATTCAGGCTGAGGGTGTTCCGCAAGGAAGTGTCCTCAGTGTCACTCTTTTTATTGTTCATCTGAGCCAGATTTTAAATCATTTGCCTTCATCTGTTTCTGGAACACTTTATGTTGATGATCTGCAGATCTCATGCCAAGGCAGCAATATGAATTTAATAGAGCGGCAATTGCAAAGTGCGGTGAATAAATTATTATCCTGGTGCAATAACAATGGTCATACTATATCCCCAGAGAAGAGTAGCTGTGTGCATTTCTGTCGCAAAAGAAGCATTCATCAGGATCCCAATATTCAAATGAAAGGTTCTCCGATTCCCGTTGTGAATGAAGTACGGTTCTTGGGAGTGGTTTTCGATCAAAAGCTCACCTTCCTCCCGCAAGTTTTACAACTCAGGAGAAAGTGTGAGAAGGCATTAAACATTTTGAAAGTGCTGTCCAGAACATCTTGGGGCGCCGATCGTACCTCCCTTCTACGAATTTATCAGGCAATAGTTCTCTCCAAAATTGATTACGGGTGTATGGTGTATGGTTCCGCTTGTTTATCTGTATTGAAAAGGCTGGATACCGTCCATCATTCTGCTTTGCGCATTTGCTCTGGTGCGTTCCGTACCTCCCCAGTTGAAAGCCTGTATGTTATATGTTACCAGCTACCTCTCTCTTTAAGACGAAAGAAAATGTCTGCCTTATTTCATTTCAAAATAAAATCTGTGCTAAAGCATCCATTAAACGAAATTTCTCTTCCAGTTGGTCTTCGTCGCCTGTATAATGCTCGCCCCTCTCACATCCTTCCCTTTTGTGAGAGAGCCCGATTGCTTCTGCCTGACTCGGACCTTAACACTGTTCGTGTTAAAGCTATCAACCCTTATTGCTTCCCTCCCTGGGACATCCCCCAGCTTTCGTTCTTGAATCCCTTTACTGGATTCGGCAAATTAACAGATCCTTTTGTTCTGCAACAGCTCTTTTTGTACCACCGTTTTCGGTATTCTTCTTTTGTGCCCATTTTTACGGATGGCTCTAAATCAGATGATTATGTTGGTTGTGGGATCATTTTTCCATCTGAAACACTGAGCCACCGTCTTCACAATTGTTGTTCAGTTTTTACTGCTGAGTTAGTGGCAATTTTTTTTTTGCTCTTCAGAAAATATCAACCTCTACTCAGCGTAAATTTGTTCTCTATACCGATAGCATGAGTGCCATTGAAGACAATTTCACACTACCAAAATCGGATGCATCCATTTGCCATTAAAATTTTATTCACTTTGCAATTATTAAAAAATGATGGATTTGAAATAATTTTCTGTTGGGTACCGAGTCATGTCGGCATCTCGGGGAATGAGAAGGCGGACTTGGCTGCAAAAACTGCAACTACTTTTTTAAGCATAGGAATACCCTTTTGCGATATTAAAAGGTCCATCTATCGTTACATCTGTTTTAAATGGCAAAATTCATGGAATCTGCAGACCCAAAATAAATTACATTTTATAAAAACGGATATTTTATATTGGCCTGTTCACCCTATACGTGAGTTCGATGTTAAATTGACTCGTCTCCGTATAGGGCACACGCGCTTCACTCATAAACATCTGATATTTGGGGAGAATGAGCCCATGTGCAACAATTGTCAAGTACAATTTACTGTTGTTCATATCTTGATTGAATGTCCTGTTTTCAATCGTTATCGTACTCGTTTTTTTACCTCGCCTCCAACATTACAAGAATTGGTGGGCGAGAAATACCACCGAAATGTTTTTAAATTTTTAAATGCTATTGGGTTTTTTACTTGTATATAGAATACTAACTTTTCTGTATTTGTTAAACATTCCTTTTTAGCTCGTGTTTAATTATTTCAAATTTTCATGGCACATAGTCCTAAAGTTTCACTAAAATAATTTTTTAATTCATATTTACACTATTTTTCTTAATATATCTGTGTTAATTAAACAAACGAGTGTTTTTTATCTTTTACCATTTGATTGGCGCAGTATGGCCTAATATGGCTCTTGCGCCAAAAAACCTCACTCAACCAACCAACCAACCGACTCCAGGTGTTAGTTATGCTTCAGCATTAAAAAAATTACTGCGAAAATTGTCATTGTGATCAATGTCTAAAACTTTCCAAAAATACATCAAACCCTGAAAAAACATCCGATTCTGATACTGAAAATTCTCTGAAAGCTAATGATGATACTTCAAAACATGTTAGAAGGAAATCAAAATCACAGACATCGCTGACGTTAAACCTTGCCAAACGTGGTCTTACGCAAAAGGATTTAAGAAAGAAACTGAAGAATTCAGTGCCAAAAAATTCCGTCGCATTGGGGCTAGCGACGCAAGGCGTTGTCCATAAGGACTTGCAGTCTATATTTGGAGGCACGCTAAATAGCCCTGATATTAAACTACATCCGTCTGAGGATGAATATGAGCTCATTATGAGTTGCGAGGATCAAGCAACTCCAACGAATGTTAATTCCCTCTCTCCTCACAAACCTCTCTCTTAATGGGTACCTTCCTCTCTTGGAATTGTCGCGGCATTCGTTCCAAACTTCAAGTCCCTCAGGGGCTCACCTACTATAGGTGGGTACGGGTGTCCCAATCCCGAGGTTCCCAGGGATCTTTACTCCATTTATTGTTTATTCTCCCCTACGCCTCTTTCTGTCTGCTTGATCCTTCTTTCCCTCGACGGCAAGGGAGGGAGCTCTCCATGAGAAGCTGTCGCCGCTCTGTTTGCTTCTTGCTTCTCATGGACAGCCAAAAACCCCACGTGTTGACCGTGCGTGGCGACCCATTAGACGGGTGGTACTTTTTGGTCTCCGTTGTACCAATCTGTTGGTATCCTAGGCATTTATTTGACTGGGCTGCTCAAGGGGATCAAGCGAAGGGGTCACTCCTTGGGCTTGGCGTTAAGGGTGGTCACTGTCCCCGGGGGTGACTCCCAGCGTATAGGTTTCAATTAGCACCATGGTAAGCGCCGAGGCTGGGAATATCTAGAGCCGGTGGCTGCCATCCCTTGTTGGGCTCCGTGGTGGGCGGTGCCGTTGGACCCGAATCTTTCATAATATCGCATGGCTTTTTCTAATAATCACCAAAGTAATGCTTTTTTGAAATTTTTTATAGTTTTTTCTGAAAACAATGATCTGAAGAATGTTTCCCCCATTTTAATTCATAAAAGTATCTCTGCACTTGTCGGTGAGGTAAAATCAATTAAAAAATTGAACAATGGACAACTATTAATAGAAGTCCTGAATATTAAATAATCGGAAAATATATTAAAGCTAGTAAAAATAGGTAAATTAGATGTGAAAGTCACTCCGCATCGTACACTCAACTATTCCAAAGGTGTCGTATCAGAAAGCGAATTTCAAAAAGATCTAGAAGAAGATATATTAGAATGTCTGAAAAACCAAAAGGTCATAGCTGTCCGCCGAATTACAATCAAACGAAATGGACAAATTTTCCCTACAAAACATCTAATTCTCACTTTTGATACGCCAGTACTGCCACGATTCATTAAAATAGCTTATATAAACTGTCCAGTTAAGCATTTTATACCTAATCCTCTACGCTGTTTTAAATGTCAAAAGTTTGGTCACACGATAACGGCCTGTCGGGGAAAACAAATTTGTGCTCGGTGCTCTCTTCCCGATCACGAAAGCAACACCTGCAGGTCTACAGAAACAAAATGTCAGAACTGTGATGGTGATCACCCATCGTATTCCAGAACATGCCCACAATATAAACAAGAAAAGGAAATCCTAACAGTAAAAATAACAAAAAATGTTTCCTTCCCAGAGGCTCGAAAAATTGTCACAGACAGGACGCCCAAACCAAATCTCTCTTATTCATCTGCATTACATACAACAATTTCCCCACCACAACAAACAACGTCTGTCACAAATATTCTTACATCAACTTCAGTAGTAAATACTCCTGTTAATAACGAACTTATAACAATAAAAAAAGTGACTGGCTAGAACTTCTTGCAATTAAAAAGTCTTGGGAGAATGCTATATCCTCCCCCACCACATCAGAGACAACTGCTATTTCAACTGTACAAGAAATTCGACCAAACCCACCTTCTAACCTCATTAGCAGTGATGAACAAATAACATCTGCAAATCCTATGAATAATCCACCCGATATAACGGCACCAAATAAATATCCGAATAATCCTGATATATCTTTATTAACAAAAAATTTCTCCTCTATAGGAACTAATGTAAAAAGTGCTCGGGAAAATAAAAAATTGATAAAGAAGTCGATGGATAAACAGAAAGTAAAAGAATCAAAATCTAGCAAACGTGCCCGACTACTATCTAGTAAAAGAGATCAAAATATCTCAAGTTCTGCAAATCGATCGCCTTCCCGTGAGGATTTTTTGAAAGACACTCAAAAGAAAAAATGTAATGACGATGGTGAAGATAGTGATTCAATTTTTAAAGTTCACCCATCTGAAGATGATATGTCCGCCAGTGAGGTTGATGATTTCTCGCTCTCTGTGTAGTCTTCCACCTCGGACAGTTTTATCTGTTTTTTGGGTTTCCTTGTGCTTCAATGGCTGCATTTATTTCTTGGAACTGCAGAGGATTTTTGAACAAGTCTTCAGAACTAAAAGACCTCATTAATAAATATCAACCAACCTGTATTGCTCTACAAGAGACTTTTCTTAAAACAGATAAAAATACTATTCCTAATTATCAAATATTTAGCAAGCACCATATGCATAATAGAGCTTCTGGAGGGGTTGCAATTCTTACGGCAACTAATATTCCATCCACTCCGGTGATCCCCTCAGGGGCTCACCTTCTTTAGGTGGGTACGGGTGTCCCAATCCCGAGGTTCCCAGGGATCTTTCCTCCATTTATATTTTATTCTTCTCTACGCCTTCTGCTGTCTGCTTGATCCTTCTTTCCCTCGACGGCAAGCGAGGGAGCTCTCCATGAGAAGCTGTCGCCGCTCTGTTGCTTCTTGCTTCTCATGGACAGCTAAAAACCCCACGTGTTGGCCGTGCGTGGCAACCCATTAGACGGGTGGTGCACTGTGGTCCCCGGTGTGTCAATCGGCCGGTAACTATCAACCTGAGTTGTTAGATTTGCTAGGGATCAAGCGAAGGGGTTACTCCTTGGGCTTGGCGTTAAGGGTGGTCACTGTCCCCGGGGGTAACTCCGAGCGTATAGGTACTGGCTAGCACTAAGGTAAGCGCTGAGGCTGGAAATGGCCAGAGCCAGTGGCTGCCTTCCCTAGTTGGACTTCGTGGTGGGTGGTGCCGTCGGACCCGAACTCATTTTATATCGTATGGGCTCCTCCAAACGTGGTCCCTTCAGTGGGCATCATAAAGCAACAATTTCTACTAATTCATACCATTTCGATAGTTTTTTTGTTATCAAACGTGTCTCTAATGCTAATGAAACTTTTAATAATGTATCTCCATTTCTCGTTCATAAGGCTGTTACGGGAACAGTCGGAGATGTAACATCAATTAAAAAAATGCGATCTGGTGACTTGCTTGTTGAGGTTAATTCTCGAAAGCAAGCCCAACAGATACAAAAACTAAAAAATCTAGCAACTATACCAATTACAGTGAATCCGCACCAATCCTTAAACTCGTCAAAAGGTGTAATTACATGCGGAGAATTGCTAAATGTTCCCCTCGAAGTAATTGAGTCAGAGATGAAACCGCAGGGTGTTATAAATGTACGCCGCATCACTATTCGGCGTGATGGAGAGATTCTTGAGACCAAACACCACATTTTAACCTTTAACACACCTAAAATACCTGAATTCGCTTATGCCGGTTACATTAGATTACCAGTGAGACAGTATATTCCTAATCCCCTAAGGTGTTTCCAATGCCAGCGCTTTGGCCATTCTAAAGTGAATTGCCGTGGGTCTTTAACATGTGCCCGCTGTGCTGGAAAAGATCATGATAGCCAGCAATGTTCAGCACAAGAAAAGTGCGTGAACTGCAGTGGAGATCACCCTTCTTATTCCCGATCATGCCCGCGCTGGGTATTAGAGAAACAAATCATTATTATTAAGTTCAAAGAAGACCTTACCTACCCCGAAGCTAGGCGTAAGATTCAAATGCAAACACCTTCTCCTGGTAAAAGTTATGCTTCTGCAATTCAAAAAACCTTTTGTTCAAATTGTTCATGTGAAAATTGTGTACAGAATTCTAAGAAATCTAAACAACCTGTAAATCTTACGGATTCTGACTCTGCACAATCAATTAAAAGCACTTCCGAGACCCCTAAGGTTGTGAAGACCAAATCTAAAAGCAAAACACCAAGATCATTAACATTAAAACTAGCAAAACGTGGTATTTCGCAAAAAGATCTTCCTCAGAAGTTAAAGAAATCAACATCCAAAAATTCCGTCGCCTTGGGGATGGCGATGCAAGGTAATGTCCATAAGGACTTAACAACTATTTTTGGGGAAAAATCTCATAGCCCTGATATAAAGTTACATCCCTCTGAGGATGACGACGAATTTGAAATGAGTTGCGATGATCCGGCAATTCAAACAAATGCTTCCATTCTTTCTCCAGCCAAGCATCTCTCTTAATGGGTACCTTTGTTTCTTGGAATTGTCGCGGCATTCGGTCCAAATTGCAGGATATTAAGTCCATTATTAACAAATTTCATCCTGTCTGTTTCGGTGTTCAGGAAACCCTCTTGACACCCAACATTCCTTTAAAATTACGAGGTTATAACTGTGTTCGGAAAGACGCAGGTAATGGATCTCATGGCTCGGGAGGTGTCTGCATTTTCACTTCAAACCTTTATCCGAACACACATCTCCTATTACATACGTCTCTTCAGGCTGTGGCTGTGCAAGTTCATATACGAGCTTTGATCACAGTCTGCTATATTTATCTTCCACCTCACAATATCATACACCAACAAGACCTCGATATCTTAGTGGACCAGCTTCCAAAACCATTTATTATACTCGGAGACTTCAATGGGCACAGTATTCTTTGGGGCTCGGATAGTACAAACACTCGTGGGCAGCAGATCGAGCAGTTTATTTCAAATAACTGTTCCCCTCAGGGGCTCACCTACTATAGGTGGGTACGGGTGTCCCAATCCCGAGGTTCCCAGGGACCTTTACTCCTTTTATTTTTCTCCTCCTCTTTTGCCTTCTACTGTATGCTTGATCCTTCTTTCCCTCGACGGCAAGCGAGGGAGCTCTCCATGAGAAGCTGTCGCCACTCTGTTTGCTTCTTGCTTCTCATGGACAGCCAAAAACCCCACGTGTTGGCCGTGCGTGGCGACCCATTAGACGGGTGGTGCACTGTGGTCCCCGGTGTGTCAACCGGCCGGTAGCTACCAACTCAAGTTGTTAGTTTGCTAGGGATCAAGCGAAGGGGTTACTCCTTGGGCTTGGCGTTAAGGGTGGTCACTGTCCCCGGGGGTAACTCCGAGCGTATAGGTACTGATTAGCACTAAGGTAAGTGCCGAGGTTGGACATGTCCAGAGCCGGTGTCTGCCTTCCCTTGTTGGGCTCCGTGGTGGGTGGTGCCGTCGGACCCGAATTTCTTTCAATATCGTATGGGGTCTTCCAAACGCGGTCCCTTCAGTGGGCATCACAAAGTACCGACATCATTTAGTTCCTTAAACCATTTTGATTCTTTTTTCGTTATTAAACGTATTTCGGAGAAAAATGAAAATTTTGCAACAGTGTCTCCTTTTCTTGTTCAAAAAGCCATTTCAGCAACAATCGGTGAAGTATCATCCATCAAAAAGATGCGTTCTGGTGATTTATTGGTCGAGGTAAATTCTCGAAAACAATCCCTGAATATTCAAAAACTAAAAGCATTGGCTACAATAGCTGTTAGTGTTAGTCCTCATCAGTCAATGAATACCTGTAAAGGAGTAATTACGTGTGGTGAATTATTTAATGTACCTCTAGATGAAATAACATCCGAGATGAGATCACAAGGAGTTATACACGTCCGTCGTATTACTATTAGACGTGATGGACAACTCCTTGAAACTAAACATCATGTTTTAACATTTAAAACACCTAAATTACCCGATCATGTTTATGCAGGTTACATACGTTTGCCTGTCAGGCCTTACATTCCTAATCCACTTCGTTGTTACCAGTGCCAGAGATTCGGCCATTCGAAAATTAATTGCCGCGGGACACTCGCATGTGCCCGTTGTGCTGGAAAAGGCCATGATGCCCAGCAGTGTTCTGCACAAGAAAAGTGCGTGAACTGCGGTGGTAATCATCCCTCCTATGCTCGATCATGTCCGAGTTGGATTCTTGAAAAACAGGTAACCACAATTAAAATAACAGAGAACGTATCTTACACTGAAGCCCGTCGCAGGGTTCAAATTAAAACCCCAATTGACAATATTAGTTATGCCTCAGCAGTTAAAACATCGTTTTGCAAGAATTGTTCTTGCAATAATTGTAAAAGTATTGAATCCGAACCAAATATTGATAAAAAACAAGACTCTGATACAGAAAACTCTACAACTAGTGCAGCTGAAACATCTCGAATAGAAAGAATGAAACCAAAATCAAAAAGAAAATCTCAACCCTCATTAACTTTAAAACTGGCAAAACGTGGGATTTCACAAAAAGACCTTAGATCCAAGTTAAAAAATTCAACAACAAAAAATTCCGTCGCCTTAGGGATGGCAAAGCAGGGTGTCGCCCATAAAGACTTGCCATCTATTTTTGGTGGCACGATAAATAGTGCACACATCAAATTGCACCCATCTGAGGATGACGATGATCTGGAGATGAGTTGCGAATTTTCAGCAACCCCAACTAACGTCTCTAATTCGCCTTCAAAAGCTATCTCTTAATGGGTACCTTCTTCTCTTGGAATTGTCGCGGCATTCGTCCCAAACTTCATGAAGTTAAATCAATTTTAAACAAATATCATCCCATCTGCTTTGGTGTTCAAGAAACATTCTTGACACCCAACATTTCCGTTAAATTGCGCGGATATAACTGTTCGGAAAGATGCAGATACTGGAGTTCACGCTTCTGGTGGTGTCTGTATCTTTACATCCAATATATATCCGAGCACAACTCTCAACCTGCATACTTCTCTTCAGGCTGTAGCTGTGCAAGTTCATACAAAAGCACTGGTTACAGTCTGTTGTATTTATCTTCCGCCAAGTGATGTAATCTGTCAAAGAGACCTCGATAATTTAGTGGACCAACTTCCTTCGCCTTTTATCTTGTTTGGCGATTTCAACGGCCATAGCACTTTATGGGGTTCAAATAACACAAACTCTCGCGGGCAGCAGATTGAGCAGTTTATTACTAATAACTGTCTCTGCTTGCTGAATAATGACGAAAAGACATACTTCCATGAACCAACCCGTACCTTCCATAGTCTAGACTTGGCCTTATGTTCTCCTGAACTTCTGCCATTGCTAACCTTTGCGGTTATTAATGATTTATATAATAGTGACCATTTTCCTATTATCGTCTGCCATGCTGATAGCGGCGGTGAGACTTTCTGTCCACCATACTTTCTATTCCAGCGAGCAGACTGGACTGCTTTTAAGCAGCTGGCGGAAATTACCGAGTCAATAGTCAATACTGTAGACATCACGGAAGCAATGCGTCTCACCGTTGAAACAATTTTGAATGCTGCCAACAACTGTATCCCAAAGTCTTCCCCAAGTCTCCGAAAATTTCGTAGACCTTGGTGGAACGAAGCCTGTCGGGAAAGTCATAAGCACCAAAAACGACTTTGGAATATCTTCCGAAGGTACCCTACGACAGAGAACTTAGTAGCTTTTAAAAGAGCAAAAGCCGTCGCTCGTTGCATCCGTCGCCGAAGTCAAAGGGAATCATGGATTAGCTTTGTTTCTTCCATCACATCTACTACTTCCAGTAAAGCTTTATGGAAGAAGGTAAAGGCGGCTAATGGTATATATAATGAATCGTCTATTCCTATATTAAAGGCAGGAAATATGACGCACTTCGCTCCATTAGACATAGCAAATATTCTCGGTCAAGCATTCGCACAGGTTTCCGCTATCGATTCATACAGTCCAGCTTTTCTGGCAATTAAGAATCGCGCGGAACGGTTGCCTTTGCGTTTTAATGACCGCAGTATCTGTCCTTACAATGGTAAATTTAATATGTATGAACTGGAAGCAGCGTTATCTAAGACTCACGATACTAGTCCAGGGCCAGATGGAATTACTTATAGCATGCTCCGCAATTTAAATTCTACTTCTCTTTCCAATCTGTTGTTATTATTCAACAGAATTTGGACTGAGCAGATTTACCCCACCCAATGGCAAGAAGCTACTGTGGTTCCTATCCTAAAACCTGGCAGGGATTCATCCAACCCTCTTAATTACAGACCAATTGCACTGACAAATTGTCTATGTAAAACCTTTGAGCGCATGGTCAATGCTCGCCTTATGTACGAATTGGAGAGACAAGGTTGCATATCCCCGTTGCAGAGTGGTTTCCGCAGGGGTAGATCGACTTTTGATAACCTAATTTTATTGGAAACCCAGATACGCAACACATTTGTTAGAAGGAATCACCTTGTCTCCATATTTTTCGACATGGAGAAAGCGTATGACCGGGCATGGCGCTACGGCATACTTTCTACGATTTTTAACTTCGGTTTTAGGGGAAACTTGCCCATTTTTTTACAAAACTTTTTATCTCATCGAAAATTTCGTGTCCGTGTTGGCAATTTTTATTCTGATTCTTTTATCCAAACTGAGGGTGTTCCACAGGGTAGTGTTCTCAGTGTTACTCTTTTTATAGTTCATCTGAGTCAAGTTTTATCTGTGTTACCATCGTCTGATAATGGAACTCTTTACGTTGATGATCTGCAGGTCTCATGTCAAGGCAGTAACATAAATATCATAGAGCGTCAATTACAGAATGCAGTTAATAAGATTGTAAAATGGTGCAACAATAATGGGCACACTATCTCTCCAGAAAAGAGTAAGTGCATTCACTTTTGCCGGAAAAGAATCATCCACCCAGATCCGAATATTTATATTCAAAACATACTCATTCCTGTGGTGAGTGAAGTGCAGTTTTTGGGGGTGACATTCGATAAGAAACTTACCTTCCTTCCGCACATTTTGCAGCTGCGGAGAAAATGCGAGAGAACGTTAAATATATTGAAAGTGCTTTCCAAAACATCATGGGGTGCTGATAGAACCTCTCTTCTCCGCATTTATGAAGCAATTATCCTCTCCCGCATTGACTATGGCTGCATGGTATATGGTTCCGCGCGCCCTACAGTTTTGCGGCGACTGGATACTATCCATCACACAGCTTTGAGGATATGCTCCGGAGCATTTCGCATTTCTCCAGTTGAGAGCCTATATGTCATTTGTCACCAGTTGCCTCTTAATTTGAGACGCAAAAAATTATCTGTTGTGTATTATTTCCGCACTCATTCCGTCCCTCATCATCCCATCTGTCAATGGAAGTGTCCAGTTGGTCTCCGTAGACTTTATGATGCCCGCCGTTCTTGCATTCTTCCATTCTCTGAGAGAGTCAAACTGGTACTACACGACTCGGACCTCAACGATGTTAGAATTAAAGTTAACGACCCATTTATTTTCCCACCTTGGGATATTCCTGACTTTTCATTTTTAAATCCATTTAATGGTTTCGACAAGTCGTCAATAACACCTGTGGTCTTCCAACAGCTCTTTTTGCTTCATCGTTGTCAATATTCTTTATTTGTTCCAATTTACACGGATGGCTCAAAATCAGTGGGACATGTTGGCTGTGGTATTGTACTGCCATCTGAAATACTGAGTCACCGTCTTCATAATTGCTGCTCTGTTTTTACTGCTGAGTTACTGGCAATTTTTTGGGCACTCCAAAAGATTTCGCCTTCTTTACAGCGCAATTTCATTATTTATTCCGATAGCATGAGTGCTTTGGAAATGCTGTCTAACTATAATAACTGGATGCACCCAATCGCTATTCGCATTTTACTTATTTTGCAATCTTTGAAGAATGATGGTTTTGATATTAAATTTTGTTGGGTTCCGGGTCACGTTGGCATTTTAGGTAATGAAAAAGCCGATTCTTCTGCAAAATCTGCAACGGTGTTTATGAGGACTGGACTCCCTTTTTGTGACGTTAAAATGGCATTCTCCCGTCACATACATTCTTCTTGGCAAGAGTCATGGGATCTGCAGATCCACAATAAATAACACTCCATTAAACCTATTATTGGTTCTTGGCCTTTACTTCCTACACGTGAGACCGATGTCAAACTGACTCGTCTCCGAATAGGACACACTAGATACACTCATAGGCATCTTCTTTTTGGTGAGAGGAAACCAATGTGTCCTGCTTGCCATGTTGATTTTAATGTAAAACACATTCTTGTTGAATGCCCTGTTTTTAAAACTCAACGTATATTTTATTTCCATACATCATCAACAATTTTACAGGAATTATTGGGTGAAAATTTCCATCCCAATATTTTTAGATTTTTAAAGGCCATTCGTTTTTATACTTGCATTTAGCACTTTTTACCTTTTGATTGTGCTTTGGTTTTGTCTCAATGTTTTACTTTTTCATTTGTTAACACCTATGCTAATTTTAAATTTGTATATTTCCAATATAGTTTTATGAAAGTTTATAAAAATATTGTGGAATTATTATTGAATTATTATAAATACTCTTAATTTATTTTACCTTTTGCTTGGCGCAGTATAACCAAATATGGTTCTTGTGCCATAAAACCACAAACAAACAAACAATCAAATAACTGTCTTTGTCTGCTAAATACTAACGAACAAACTTATTTCCATGCACCCACACGCAGCTTCCACTGCCTTGACCTGGCCATATGCTCTCCTGAATTGCTACCGTTGTTAGATTTGAGCGTTGGGGATGATCTGCACAATAGCGATCATTTCCCCCTGGTTATCTCCCATGCTGATAGCGGCAGTGTGACTATTTGTCCCCCACGTTTTCTGTTCCAGCGGGCAGACTGGACTGCATTCTCCCAACTGGCAGTTATCGATGAGGCTATGGTCAGAGATTCAGATATTTCGAAAGCTGTACAAAATATTATTGATACATTACTAAAAGCCGCTAACATCACCATTCCAAAAACCTCCCCACGTCTAAGAAAATTTCGTAGACCGTGGTGGAATGAAGCTTGCCGCGACAGTCATAAGAAACAAAAAAAACTCTGGAATATATTTAGAAGGTACCCAACGACTGAGAACTTGATTGCTTTTAAAAGAGCCAAAGCACTTGCTCGCCGCATTCGGCGTCGTAGCCAAAGGGAATCATGGGCTAAATTTGTTTCATCCATCACATCCTCTATTACAAGTAAAGTTTTATGGAAAAAAGTTAAGGCTGCTAATGGGATCTATAATGAAACTTCGATTCCTGTTTTAAAAACGGATAATATGATGTATTCGAGCCCATTAGACGTTACAAACATTCTTGGCCAGGCATTTGCACAGGTTTCCGCAACTGACTCTTACAACACTCATTTTTTGACAATTAAGAACCGTGCGGACCGGTTGCCTTTGCACTTTCAAACCCGACGTACTATTCCATATAACTGCGAATTTGGGATGATTGAATTGGAAATGGCCTTGTCTCAAGTCCATGATACCAGTCCTGGGCCAGATGGGATCACATATAACATGCTTCGCCATTTGAATACAGATTCCCTGTCCAATCTGTTACTGCTTTTTAACAGAATATGGACTGAGCAGAAATACCCTCCACAATGGCGAGAAGCTATTGTGATTCCTATATTAAAACCTGGCAAAGAACCATCTGTCCCTCTAAACTACAGGCCCATTGCTCTTACAAACTGTCTGTGTAAGACCTTCGAGCGCATGGTAAATGCTCGCCTAATTTTCGAATTAGAGAAACATGGATACATCTCCCCGTTGCAGAGTGGTTTCCGTAAAGGTCGCTCAACTTCCGACAACCTCGTGTTACTGGAAACCCAAATACGCAATGCCTTTGTGAGAAGAAACCATCTTGTTTCCATATTTTTTGACATTGAAAAGGCATACGACCGTGCATGGCGCTACGGCATACTTTCTACACTTTTTAATATAGGTTTTAGGGGTAACTTGCCCATATTTTTACAAAATTTCTTGACCCAACGTACCTTTCGTGTTCGAATTGGTAATTTTTATTCTGATCCTTTTATTCAATCTGAGGGTGTTCCACAAGGAAGTGTCCTCAGCGTCACACTTTTTATTACTCATCTCAGTCAGGTTTTAAATCATTTGCCTTCATCTGTTACTGGATCACTTTATGTTGATGATCTACAGATTTCATGCCAAGGCAGCAATAAAAATTTAATAGAACGGCAGTTGCAAAACGCGGTGAATAAACTGGTAGCATGGTGTAATAATAATGGTCACACTGTCTCACCGGAGAAGAGTAGATGTGTGCATTTCTGTAGGAAAAGAAGCATCCATCAGGATCCCAGTATTCATATAAATAATTCTGTGATTCCTGTAGTGAATGAAGTAATGTTCCTGGGAGTAATTTTTGATCAAAAGCTTACCTTCCTTCCACATGTCTTACATCTACGTAAAAAATGCGAGAAGGCATTAAATATTCTGAAGGTGCTCTCCAGAACATCTTGGGGCGCCGATCGAACCTCCCTACTCCGTATTTATAATGCCGTTATTCTTTCCCGAATTGATTACGGGTGTATGGTATATGGGTCCGCCCGTCCATTTGTCCTGAGGCGTCTAGATCCCGTCCACCATTCAGCTTTACGAATATGTTCTGGTGCATTTCGTACCTCTCCGATGGAAAGCCTCTATGTTTTATGTCATCAGCTCCCCCTTTGTTTAAGGCGACAAAAACTGTCAACTCTGTCTTATTTCAGAACTAAATCTATTCTGCAGCACCCTTTAAGCAATATGTCTCTACCAGTAGGATTGCGTCGTTTGTACAATGCCCGTCCTTCGCACATACTTCCATTTTGTGAGAGAGTTCAATTGCTTCTGTCCGACTCGGATCTCAAAGACGTTCGTATTAAAACAGTTGATTCATTTTGCTTTCCCCCTTGGGATATCCCAAATTTTTCTTTTTTGAACCCCTTTATGGGTTTAGATAAATCCTTAACTGCGCATGTAATTTTTCAACAATTGTTTTTATATCACCGCCATCAATATTCATCTTTTGTGCCTATTTACACGGATGGCTCGAAATCAGATGGACATGTTGGATGTGGCATCGTGTTTCCATATGAGACATATAGTCACCGCCTTCATAACTGTTGTTCAGTTTTTACTGCTGAGTTAATGGCAATTTTCTATGCACTTCAGAAGATTTCCTCTTATAATCAGCAAAACATTATTATTTATTCTGATAGCATGAGTGCTCTGAAAGCACTCTCTAATTATCACAACCGTATGCATCCAATTGCTATCAAAATTTTATTCATGTTGCGTACACTAGCACAAGCTGGACTTAATATCTTATTTTGTTGGGTTCCCAGTCACGTAGGTATTTTAGGGAATGAGAAAGCCGATTCAGCTGCAAAATCTGCTTCGATATTTTTGACTAAAGGACTTCCGTTTTGAGACGTTAGACTATCCCTTAACTACCACACTTTATCTACCTGGCAAAAGTCATGGGATCTGCAAATGAATAATAAATTGCATTTAATTAAACCGACAATTGATTTGTGGCCAGTTCACACTGTACGAGAGGTTGATGTCAAATTGACTCGCCTCCGTATAGGACATACCCGTTACACGCACAGGCACCTCATATTTGGAGAGGAGGCACCAAGGTGCCCCACGTGTTGCGTAGATTTTACTGTAAATCACATTTTAATTGAATGTCCATCTTTTAATTCGCACCGATTACACTTTTTTAAATCATCGTCCTTAACTTTACATGACCTAGTGGGAAAGAATTTCCACCCTAACATTTTTAAATTTTTAAAGACCATTGGATTTTATATTTATATTTAGCATTTTCTAACTTCTGCTCATGATTAACTTTTACCATTGCTTTCCTTTAGCGCTTTTATCGCATTAGTTTTTCATTTTTAAATATGCTGGCACATTTATTTTCCACAGTTTTTATATGATTAACTTTCGATTTATAAGTCAATATTTGTACTTTTATTCTTTTAACTCCTTTCCTACGACTCGCTTGGCGCAGCATGGCCAGGAATGGCTTTTGTGCCAGAAAAAATCAATCAATCAATCAATAAATTCACTGACATTAAACCTTGCCAAACGTGGCCTTTCGCAAAAGGACCTACGAAAGAAACTAAAAAACTCAACTTCAAAAAATTCCGTCGCATTGGGGCTAGCGACGCAAGGCGTTGTCCATAAGGACTTACAGTCTATATTTGGAGACACGCTTAATAACCCCGATATTAAGCTACATCCGTCTGAGGATGAATATGAGCTTAGTATGAGTTGCGAGGATCAGGCAACTCCAACAACTGTTACTTCTCTCTCTCCTCATAAACCTCTCTCTTAATGGGTACCTTCCTTTCTTGGAATTGTCGCGGCATTCGTTCCAAGCTTCAGGACATTAAATCATTAATTAACAGATTTCATCCGGTTTGTTTTGGTCTTCAAGAGACTTTCTTGAAGTCAAATTTCCCAGTTAAATTACACGGTTACAATTGTGTTCGAAAGGATGCAGACAGTGGAGCTCATAGTTCCGGAGGGGTCTGCATTTTTACTTCCAATTTATATCCAAGTAATCCTATCACCCTAGATACCTCTCTGCAGGCTGTGGCTATACAAGTTCACGTAAAAACTTTAGTGACAGTCTGCTGTATTTACTTACCGCTTCATGACGCCATCTGTCAGCAAGATCTCAACAACTTAGTTGACCAACTTCCTTCACCTTTCGTCCTACTTGGAGATTTCAACGGCCATAGTACTTTGTGGGGTTCGAATAGTACAAATTCTCGTGGGCAACAAATAGAACAGTTCATTTCCAATAACTGTCTTTGTTTGCTCAATAATGATGAAATAACATACTTTCATGAACCCACACGCACCTTCCACAGTCTTGACTTGACCATATGTTCTCCTGAACTACTGCCGTTGCTAACCTTGTCAGTTAGCAACGATTTATATAATAACGATCACTATCCTATTATTATCTCCCATGCTGATAGCGGTGGAGCGACTTTTTGTCCTCCACGTTTTCTATTCCAGCGGGCTGACTGGACTACGTTTTCGCAGTTAGCAGATATCACAGAGACTATGATAAATACTACTGATATTTCGGAAGCAGTTCAAAATGTCGTAGATATTATACTATGTGCCGCAACCTCAACTATTCCAAAGAGTTCACCACGTCAAAGAAAATTTCGCCGACCGTGGTGGAATGACGCCTGTCGCGATAGTTACAAACAGCAGAAAAAGTTATGGAACAAGTTTCGAAGGTACCCAACCACAGAGAACCTTGTCGCTTTTAAAAGAGCAAAAGCACTTGCTTGTCGTATACGCCGCCGTAGCCAGAAGGAATCCTGGATTCAATTCATATCATCTATCACATCCTCTACATCTAGCAAAACTTTATGGAAAAAGGTAAAAGCTGCTAATGGTCTATATCACGAATCTTCCATTCCTGTTCTAAATAGGGATAATGTGAAGTATTCTTCCCCATTAGACGTTGCCAACATTTTAGGTCAAGCATTTGCACAAGTTTCCGCAATTGATTCTTATAGCTCTGAATTCCTGGCAATTAAGAATCGCGCGGAACGGTTGCCTTTGCATTTTAATGACCGAAGCAATCATTCTTATAATTGTGAATTTAGGATGTACGAATTGAAAACAGCATTATCTAATACCCACGATACCAGTCCCGGGCCTGATGGAATTACATACAATATGCTTCGCCACTTGAATGGCACTTCTCTTTCAAATCTGTTACTTCTATACAATAGAATTTGGACTGAACAAAAGTACCCTTTACAATGGCGCGAAGCTATTGTCATTCCAATATTAAAACCTGGTAAAGATTCATCGAACCCTTTGAGTTACAGGCCCATTGCTTTAACGAATTGCCTTTGTAAGATCTTTGAGCGCATGATCAATGCTCGTCTTGTGCATGAACTGGAAAAACAAGGATGCATCTCCCCGTTGCAAAGTGGCTTCCGAAGAGGTCGATCTACTTTTGATAACCTCGTTATTTTGGAAACCCAGATACGCAACACATTTGTTAGGAGGAACCACCTTGTATCCGTTTTTTTCGACATTGAGAAAGCATATGACCGTACATGGCGCTATGGTATACTCTCCACACTTTTAAAATTTGGTTTTAGAGGAAATTTGCCCACTTTTTTATTAAATTTTTTATCTCTTCGTACTTTTAGTGTTCGTATTGGTAATGTTTACTCAAATAGTTTTATACAAACTGAGGGTATTCCCCAGGGTAGTGTCCTCAGTGTTACACTTTTTATACTTCATATCAGTCAGATTTTATCGGTTTTACCATCATCAGTAAATGGAAGCCTTTATGTCGATGATTTGCAGCTTTCATGCCAAGGTAGCAATATGAATCTCATAGAGCGGCAGTTACAAAATGCAGTCAATAGAGTGGTAATTTGGTGCAATAATAATGGACACGCAATCTCTCCTGAGAAGAGTAGATGTGTTCACTTCTGTCGGAAGAGGATCCTTCACCCTGATCCAAATATTGCCATTCGAAACTTACCTATTCCTGTAGTGGAAGAAATTCGGTTTTTGGGAGTGATATTTGATCGGAAGCTTACCTTCCTTCCGCTTATTTTACACTTGCCGAAGAAGTGTAAAAAACACTAAATATATTGAAGGTGCTCTCCAGAACGTCTTCGGGCGCCGATCGTACCTCTCTTCTACGAATTTATCAGGCAATAGTTCTCTCCAAAATTGATTACGGGTGTATGGTGTATGGTTCCGCTTGTTTATCTGTATTGAAAAGGCTGGATACCGTCCATCATTCTGCTTAGCGCATTTGCTCTGGTGCTTTCCGTACCTCCCCAGTTGAAAGCCTCTATGTTATATGTCACCAGCTACCTCTCTCTTTAAGATGAAAGAAACTGTTTGCCTTATTTCATTTCCACACAAAATCCGTGCTGAAGCATCCACTGAATGAAATTTCATTATTATTTGTTCTTCGTCGACTTTATAATGCCCGGCCCTCTCCCATCCTTCCCTTTCGTGAGAGAGCCCGATTGCTTTTGCCTGACTCGGACCTTAACACTGTTCGTGGTAAAGCTACCAACCCTTATAGCTTCCCTCCCTGGGACATCCCACATTTTTCGTTCTTGAATCCTTTTATTGGATTCGATAAAGCCTCAACTGCTCCTGTTGTTTTACAACAACTTTTTTTCTACCATCGCTATCGGTATTTTTTGTATGAACCAATTTTCACGGATGGCTCGAAATCGAATGGTCATGTCGGCTGTGGCATAATATTTCCGTCTGATACGGTCGGCCATCGTCTTCACGATTGTTTCTCTGTCTTTTCAGCTGAGTTGGTAGCAATTTTGAGTGCTCTCCAGAGAATATCACCTTCAACTCAGCGTAAATTTATTATCTACACTGATAGCATGAGTGCTTTGGAGACACTTTCACACTATCAAAATCGGATGCATCCGATTGCGATTAAAATTTTATTTACTTTACGGGTTTTAAAAAACGATGGGTTTGAAATAAAATTCTGTTGGGTTCCGAGTCACGTCGGTATCTTCGGAAATGAAAAGGCGGATTTGGTAGCGAAATCTGCATCGACCTTTTTTAACATAAGTCTTCCATTTTACGACATTAAAAGGTCTATTCATCGTCATTATTGTTCAGTTTGGAAAAAATCATGGGATCTGCAGGTCGGAAATAAATTGCGTTCTATTAAAAATGATATTGTTTTGTGGCCTGTTCATCCTATACGTGAGATGGATGTTAAATTGACTCGTCTCCGTATAGGTCATACACGCTTTACTCATAAACATCTAATATTTGGAGAAAATGCGTTTATGTGCAACAGCTGCCAAGTTCCTTTAACTGTTCATCATGTTTTAATTGAATGTCCAGTTTTTAATTCATATAATTCTTGTTTTTTTTAACTTGACTTCTTTCACATTACGAGACCTGGTGGGTGAAAAATACCACCCAAATATTTTTAAATTCTTAAGAGCTATTGGGTTTTTTACTTGTATATGAAAATTTTTATTATTCTGTATGTTTGACTTTCATTTTAAGTTCATATACATTAACATCATTGTTTCAAACTGTTATAGTACAGGGTTTTAAATTTTGTTCTCTGATCATTGTTTTCATTAAACTAATATGATTTAATCTCATCGCTCATGTGTTAATTGAACAAAGGATCACATTTCTTATCTTTTATAATTCTACCATTTTCTTGGCACAGTTTGGCTAAATCTGGCTCTTGCGCCAATAAACCCCACACAACCAACCAACCAGCACCACTCTGCAATAAATGCAATTGTGTCTTAACGGTTAGGCATATTTTATGTGAATGCCAAGAATTTAGTACGAAAAGACAAGTTCATTTCGGAGAGACAGTTTTTAATTTAATTGATATTTTAGGTGATAATCTCCATTCAAATGTTTTTAACTTCCTAAAAGATATTAAAATTTTATATTTAATTTCATTGTATTTCTTTCTTAAAATGTCTTAAATTTCTGCAAGAAGAACTTTTTTAACAAATGTTTGGGGCAGAATGATCAAATCTGGTCCTTTCGCCATGAAACTAAAACCAAACCAAATAACATACCTGACATCATTTGAATTACGCTCCTAAAGTTCTGAAATGCCAACTTTATGCCTCCAGCTCAGTTCATTGGTCATCAATGTTTGGAGTATCTTCTCCCTAAATTGTTATGTGACCTCCAAAATATGTGCACTACATAAAAAAAGAAGTTATTTATTAGAAATTTTAACAAACTGACAGCCGACAGCAAATAATTATAAGGGACACAAAATAATCAGAATAATTTCTTTTATTTTAAAATTATTTAGAGAGAAAAAATTCTGCAGTTTTCAAATTTCATTGAAAAATACTTTCTTTTTTGCTGGTTTATTTTGTAGATTTAAATAGCATGTTATCCAATAAAAATATGTGTAAAAAGTATTTTTTTAAAATAGTTCCTTGTTTATTTTTTTAATTCAGAGCATAATGTATATATACAACAGGAGAAATTGGGCATAAAGTCTAAATTTGGTTTCATTTAGTTTTCTTGAAGTTGGATTTTATTATATTTAACATTGCACCTCCGAGTGTGTAGTTTAAAAAATCTCTATTTAGATAGGATGTTCGAAGATAATTTCAAAAGTACTTTGTAAAGTGAACTAATACAAGAAATAATATGGCATAAAAAACTTTAATCGTAAAAATATGTACTCTAAATTGCGAAAAAAATGGAATACAAGAGAAAAGGAAATTATTGTCATTACGCGTGGTGAAGCTAAATGGTTAAAACTTCGTTTTCTAAGTAAAACTTTTTTTTTATAATTTCATCAACTTCAAAATGCTGCAGGTTTGTTATTTTTCCTAGAATTCTTACCAAACTGCTTCTGATTTCTTATTATACTGTTAAAAAAGCGTGACATATGTTTTTAAAACTAAAAGTTTTGATAAAGTTACCGACTAATAATTTAAACATTGTTGGGCAAAACTGGTATGTATATGTATACAAAATTTACCAATTACTTTTTAAAATTCGACTCCATATCTAATTATAATATTTTGTGTCCTCAAATTGTATTTGGATTTTAATTTGAATAACTATGAAAAAGAAGAAAAAAATGGAGATGCCTTTCCCTTTCAGCAGAAATACTTACTGTGGGAAAATATTGTCTTGTCATATAAATATTTATTCAACAGGTTTAATTTTTCAGGAATAGCAGAACAGGATCTACCTTGTTTAGTGCTCTGAATCATGGAATAACGTTCTGCCTCATCTTCCTTTATCACTTCCAGAATTCTTAGCACTTTTTCTGGAATGCTAAATAAAAAGTTAATATTTTAACCACTTTGTCTACTAATTTCTTGCAAATGCAGAAGTTAATTAAGGGGAAAAAATCCTGCATATTATTTCACAACTTCCAAGAGACTTCTTTTACTCTATGTATTTCTAAATCAATTTTTCACTCTTATTTAACAGGATAATTACATGAATTTCTATTTGCACTATGATTAGATAAGAACACGTGTACTCCCCTCCTTTGATGGTGACACTTGGTTATTCATATGAGGAGGACTATTATGGGAAGTGCAATGCGTTGTCGATGGTAACTAGGGGTGAGGGGTGATATGCCAGGAAGAGGACTGTGTATTCTGGATGGGATCTTTATATTGCCTTCTCCTTTTTTCTCTTATTTTCATTCAAATCAGAATCACTGGTCAAGTTGGATGTTTCTTCGGATTCTTTGAGTTTCTTTCTTGCCTTTTCATAGCTTCTTGAATGTTTAAGTCTTATATAAATACTTTAATTTATCCTCTTAACAACTATTAGAAGAGGAATAAATATTTACCTGCTGACTACAATACTTTAATAGTTAACTTGGCCCAATCCTCACACGACCCAGTGAAGCTGAGAACCTTTTTTAAAAAAATTCTGTTGATGTAATGGGTGGCCAGAAACACAGCCCAAAGAAATCCCGCTTATCAGGAACGACCTCATCAGTGCCATCATTGATAAAGTTAACAACCAGTTATTTAACATAAAAAGATTAAATAGAATTAGATATTAGTAGAGATATATGCTAATAGTATTAAAAGCAACATTAATAAATTAGATAAAAAAAGCTCTAATAAAAATTATGCATGTAATTAAGTTACCTATAGACAATATAGCATTAAAAATAATAAAACTAAGTTCAGGTGTCTTTTAAAATAAGACTATGGGTATACAGCATTTGGTTCTTTATAATTATTCAATCTTTAAAGGTATGAATAAGTGATGCATAATCAAAACCATCAACAAAGGGGAAAAAATATCCTTCTCTTTAATGACTGAAACTGGATAAGTTGGGATTAATTTTGAAACATAAAATGTGTTAACTAATGATGTACTACTAGGCCAAGTATAAAAATTAGTTTTTAATTTGAATTGCTTTTCTACTAACATTATAATGCCATTTTTCAGGATGAAATTCGACACTCATGTTACAAGCTCCGTTTCTTAACATTACACATTTATCACTGGAATTGTCATAATGGCATTTAACAGCAAAATCATTTCTTTAATAATTCCAAATTGTAATCATTCTAAAGAAGCAATTGGGCACGAGAACTGTTAAGGGGAAAAATTCCAATTTATATTCCTTCCGAAACTAAAAGAAATGTATCAACGTTCTTTGTCCCATGGACTAAATGATACTTTTTATTTAAATGCATGTTTGCATGTTATTTTTTTAGTGAATATGCATATAAAAATAATTAAATTAAAACTTTTATCTTATTTTGATTGAATGAAATCATTTAATGATCAAAATTAATTATTTAAAAAATGTTGACTTGCAAGTTTTTAATTAAGAATTTTTAAGTAAAAAAAATGTAATAAATTGAAATATATATATTTTTTAATTTTCAGTAACAGATTAAGAAAAGGCGACAAAATTTTTTAACACCATTTAAATACACTTTGATTATGCGACTAGATATTTTTTTTTTAATTTAAAGCAACATTATATGATAGAATTATAAAAATAAATATTATTTTATATCTCTTGTTATTACGTTGTGTGTAATCTCAAGTTGTAACTTTCCTCAATTTGTTTTATACATATTCTTTTAAACTATATTTGAAATTAATTTATTTTCTTATACATCATATTTACTGACTCTTATAGACAAAAAATGCAAGCACTCTCGAATTATCGGCACATATAAATTTTCAGCAGCGTCAGTTTCTTACATTTCTCAGCTGCAAGCATTTAAATTTTCAACACAGCCCTTATATTCGGAAAAGTCGATAGTACCTTATTATCATACATCAATTCATTAGAAACATTTACATTCTCTATTTTTCATCGTTTTATAAATAAATAAAAACTATTTATAAATAAATAGTAGTTGTATAAACAAATGTTTAATACAACCAATCGTAATATAAAATAGGAATCTAGCTTACCTCTTAACCAGACATTACAGTTTGGCATTGTCATTCAGTGCGGGAGCTCGATGTCAAATTGACTCGACTCCTCATTGAACACACTCGCTTAACCCACAAATATCTTTTACTCGGCAATCGCACGCCTTTGTGCTCAAAATGTCAGGTTGTTTTAACTATTCCTCATATTTTTATTGAATATCCCGGCTTTAATCTCCACCGTTTACAATTTTTTAACTCTTCATCTTTGGATGTGCTAGCTCTTTTGGGGAAAAGTCCACCCAAAAACATGTTCAAGTTTTTAAAAGCAATTGGAATTTATCACCTTATTTAAAATGTTTTATATTCCTTCACCCACCATCGTCTTTTTAGTTTTTTAATTGAATTCTTTGCATCTTTTGTTCTAAATTATGCTTTTTAAATTTTTATACACTTTTAGTTTTCTTGTTTGAACAAATGTATGGCGCAGTATGGCCTTTTTTGGCTCTTGTGCCACTAAAACACACAAACCAAGTCAAACCTAGCTTACCTCTTTTAAAGCAGCTCTAACAGTAAAGTTCAAGTACTCTCGAGTGTTTACTAGCAATTACTTCGCTTGAAAAAAAGAAAGGCCTTTCTTCTTGCCCCCGTCCTGAACCGTAGTTGGTTGATGAGGGATAACTGACCTATGGGAGTAAAAGGGATAAGAGTGATATGAAGACCACTTTCTCGGATATAAATTAATGAAGGTCAGCCTCCTTTCACCCCTTTTTTTTACAGTTGTGAAAGCATTATCAAAGTTCGAGATCCTTCCAGCCACTTACTAATGTCTCCCAGCGCAGAAAGAAGAAGTTGCCAACCTGAATTTGGTTTACTGTTAATGCTTTTGAACATTATCAAAAGGATTTTATTCGCGATGTGCGCACATTTCATTCATGAGAACAAACAAGCAGGAAAGTCAGAATTATATATTTTTCAGCGTGTTTTATAGCGTTAAATTAAAATTAAAACATAACTAAAATAAAGAATAAATTTTTGCAACATAATTATATCTGTATTATTTCTTCAAAAATATTTAGCCTCCCTTTTTAACGATGCGATTTTTTTAAACATTCGACATGCTTTCAAAATATTTTATGCCGAAAATATAAAGATCATATTTTCAACGAAAAAAAAAAGTTTTTTTTCACACGCACCCTTTTTATCGAGGGATGAATGGTTTGCGTTATATCATAAGACCATGACAGCTCCTAAATCTTCCTGAACAATCGACGATTTTAATATTGCAAATATAAACGCGTCATGTATAACTTGTTTACTCGCAACATGCAAAAAATATAAAGCGTTTCTACATTTAAAGAGACTAGGACATTAATATTTCCATAATGAAGATGTTTCAGCGTTTAAATGTATTTTTTTAGATTTAAGTAGTTATCAAGTTCCCCCTCAAACCCGCATATTGAAATATTTGTACAGAAAAGAAAGAGGAAGTAAAAAATTTCATTATCTATTATGAGAAAAATATATAACGAATGGAAAAAATAGAATAGATGAAAAAAGATTAAATTAGTGGTTTAAATTTTCAAAAGTTTGGCTTTTATAAATTTTATTTCTTTCGTAACTGATTTCACTTTAATAAAATCACCATTTAGCTGCCAGTCACTCTTCCTCTACTAAATTTTAAATTTTGTTACAAACGTGATTTTGGTGCTAAATAATAAAATTTTTGAAAGTTCTTTTATAATATATTCGATGCAAGTAACTGCAAGAAGTGTATTTTTTCATTGCTTTATTTTTCTGTAAAGGAAATAAACTCTAAAACTAATGTCTCGAAAATTGTTTAATGTGTTTTCAGAAAATTTCAACTGGGGGATTTCAAAAAATTATCCGTTCTGTTGGCGGCGTTCAGACTGCTATGCTTACCGAAAGTGGCACATCTGAATAACAAGTTTACCCTTAAAAGTGTCAGGGTTTGAACAAAGGGTTGCCTGCCCCTTTTGCAGTGAGTTTAGCACTGCAGGGCATAGTAATTTACCTCCATCGTGTTAATAACAGGCGTTGTTTATCGCAGTGTTTCGATTTTTATGAGCATTTTTATGTAAGTAATTAATATCAAATTCTCGGCTGCAAACACGAGGTAATCTGTCTAATTATACATAAAAAATATCATAATAATCGTAATTATATCATAATTTTTAAAAGAGGTTGCTTTTATTCTGATATAACATAAAATATTCATTTTTATATATGTTTAAAACCATTGAAAATTTTTATTTTTCTGATTCATAAACTATTTCCCAAAGTTCTAAATTACCAATTACATTCTATCAATTTTTAGATTTTAAAAAAATTACATTGATTTGTAACTTGTTTTCAAAACGCGCACGATTTCTAGAGCATAATTCATTTCATAAAATTTGTATGTAACAATTTTCTGAATTTGAAAATAATTCGAATGTTTTTTCAAGCACTTGCCAGATGTTCCAAACTTAAAGGAATCCAACTAAATAAGGCCAGCATCACTTTATATTATTCTACGAGAAAAGCTCTAATTATTTCAAAGGGAATTTTTTCTCACGATCTGTTAATTCAAATAATAGTGATAAATGAGCTTTTCGTTTGCATGCATATCTAGTTATGAGTAACGTAGCAACAAAGGATCCACAAATACCTGCATTCATTTTATCACTTCGGAGTTGAAAATTCTTCAATCCCACAGTTTTTCACCTTTCTATTCAAAGCCTATCAATTTCATTTGAGAATACTTATCTGTCACCGTTTTACTATCGCAATCAGTGCACCTGAGTGAAAGAAAGCTCGTTAAATATATTAATATTTTAATTCACATTAGAGTGCATAAATGTTTAGATTCTTGGAATCATATCTAAGAAAAAAAGCTATTGGGACAACAAGAAAGCGAGTAAACAAGCCTAAATAAATGACTATTTTTCTTTATTTTATTGAAATATTTACCCATAATATATTTTCTTCATACCATTATATAGTTGAATAATATTTCGCTATAAAAATTGCATATAGTCATTCAATTCCAGAAAAGAAATTAAAATCGTTCAAATCTCTAAATATTTTCATATAGCATAATAGAATCACTATTTTTAATCTCAAAGTAAATCTTTTTTTAAAAACTCATAAATGCATTTTCTCATGATTATTTAACACGAAGAGCAAAAGCTTAAAAAATGTTTTTTTAACTCATGTTTTTATCTTGATAATGATTATAATAGAAGATAACTAAATTGCACCTATAGATTTAAGGAAATTATTCAACAATTTAATGAAAATAAAGTACTGGATTGTAAAATGTGCTTCTTTAAAAAATAATGAAATTCTAAATTCTCTGCAAGAATATTTTAAAAAAAATTTTCAGTACACTTTTCATATCAAAAATTAAAAATCAACAATCAGTTCATGAGTATAATTTACATTAAAAGTTTCAATTTTTTATTGTTTGAAATGTATGATCTTGAAATGGATTTCTTTATTTTCCGGTTCCATATATCGATCAATTTAAAAAGTAATCTTAAATTTTAAGTTTATAATATTAACTGCGGTCCAGAAAAAACTATAAAAGCACGCACGTACGCACGCGCACACACACACACAC
>JAOUZG010024827.1:0-14667 GCA_026289955.1 Argiope argentata | reverse complement strand
ATATATATATATATATATAAAGGTCTTCAGTTTAAGGTGAAAAACTTATGAAAACTACTTTTATAATTATATTCTGCGTCATCTAATGTAAATCCTTAAAAATTCTCTACAAAAAAAAAGAATTCCCTGAATGTGAATGATAAATGAAACAAACAGTTGATAGTATAAATGGTAGTAAAAAGTATAAAAGGCTTTATCAAATACTTATTTTTATTCACTATTTAGAATGAATACAAGCCTATAATAAATAAGTCGCCCTTAACACCTTTCCTAAAACGATATCATGTGTTCTACAATTTCCAAATTCCAATAAATGCCAGGTAATTCATGGAATATTTCAGAAGTAGGTCCGCTTAGCGGCAACTGGGAGATAATTATTAAAGGGGACGTCGCGCCGAATGAAATACGATTACTAGAACCGACCTTTTGCACGTCGGCGTACGAGCTCGCAACGGTTGAAAGGTGGCCTTCGCTGCCGAGAGAAAAAATAAATCTGGTCATAGTGCGATATCGGCCCGACGCAAAATCGACTATCGCAAAAAAATGTCCCAGGATTTAGATCGTTGGCCAATCATTTACTGACCACTCTTGCTGCTTGGGAACTCTTGCAGCTATGTTTGTGCACTTCAACAAATTGTACTTTAGCCCTACGTCGATTTTGCATATCATATCCATAGTGAAGCTACCAATATTTATAGACATGATTTAATACCGATATCAACAATCAAATGTTGAGATAAATTCAAAAAGGTAATGACCTTCAAACGGTCTACACTTTCTGAAAAATATAAATGCGATGACTCAAAAACTCTATGATTAAAATATATGAAATTTCATTTCTAATTTTTTGACTACTATTGTAGTTCTCAATTATTTTTCAAACTGCTAGGAAAAACGCGTTTAAAAACCAAAGTATTTTACAGATATTATTTACTGCATACCAGGAATTAATTGCCAAAATTCTCGAAGAATAACGCCATTCATTCAATAAAAAATGTTAAACTATAGCCAAACGTTAATAATTTGCAACAATTGTATGCCAATGTAGTGCTATTGCATTATATGGGATAATATCCATAATAAATCTGCGAAATAATTTTAGACAGATCACTCCCACTGATTTATTCTGATTATGTCATTCATTATTATTCTCTTTGTCACTGATGGTATAATTTCTTCATTAGTAAAACTTACTACCATTTTCGCAGAAAAATGTCATAATACATTTTATATTGTACTTTAACTCCCTGCTTATCACTCGTTTCAAAAATCGCCAAACATGAGCTTTCTTAAACGTGCTCCACCAGCCAAGGTGAAAGATAAATAGGAATGCCAGAGTAGAGAAAACAGTGGTTATCAGTTGATTAAAGGGATTGAATTTCGATTCAATCAAATTTTAAAACGTATTCAGAGAATCTAATGTAGAGCTTTAATTCAGATAACTGCAATTCATTAAGATGTATTTGCTTAAAATTTTAATTTTAAATTCTATTTAAAAAATTTTTTGAAAAACTAAAATTAAATAAAAGAAGCAAAAAGTATATATGCGCCTATAAAAAATACGAAAAAAATATTTTCCACAGAATCGAAGAAACTAAATACAATCTAATATACACCTAGAAATAATACTTTTCAATTTTTTATGTATTGCTGCTCATGGGACATCTCCTAATATTCAAAAGTTGTTTAATTTAAACCAAGATAATACGATAACTACTTACTTCCTCTGAACGGATTTTCCTCAAAACTTTGAAGAAATTTGGAAGCCTGGTGTAAAGACGGTATACCAAATTTCATTTGTCGTGCTCAAAGCATTTGAGTTAACTTTGCCACAGTCAGGCAAATAATTTCCATAAATGCGTTTTCCGAACACTTTGGGGTAAAATGTGATGATTTGCCACAATCTTGTGTTTGAATTTTCTTGGCGATAACAATGTTACATCGTAGGAGAAATTAAAAACATGTAAACATTTCGGTAAAATAAAAACTTTTATGTTTTCAAATTAAAAAAAAATTAGGAGGCATGTTTCTAATTATTTCAAAATTTAAAATGCTAATAGACGACATGAAATTAAGCCAAACGAAACCACAATTATTTTTTGAATACCGAAAGGCATTTTGTTAAAAAGGAAGAATACTATGAAATTAAATTAAAAATGTTTAAATAATTTAACACTGACGAAATTTTGGGAGTAATAGATGTGATAAATAAGTTAAATTGGTTGAATACAAAATTACGCGGGATTGCTTTTAATTTTGTCTAAATCTGAAACTCTGATTTAAAATTAGTAAATAATTGTAAGGAAATGGAACTAGGTACAATGTACTACTGATTTTTATTATTTAAGATGATGTAAAAATTGATGCTTCAAAATTAAGATATTCTGAAAAAAAATGGGGGGAGAAGAGAAATAAATGTTTATTTCCTTAATACATTTGGCAGAAATTTATACTTATGACTTATACTTGAGTAAATCAGGATGGTCTCCCACTCTTAAAGTAATTAGTGACCTTAAAAACCCATCCTATCTTTTCAAAAGGACTCATAATACCATTTATAGAGCCTTTTGAACCAAGTCCATACTGAACTAACAGTATTTAATAAAATGAAGAAAACCAACAACCTTTTAGTTGGATGAAATTATAGATTGACGATTCCCTTTATACCTTTAGTAGAAAACCATTTCAGGTTATTTATCAAAGTCACATTATAACCGTTTGTCTTCAATAACTACCACGGCTAGCTTTTAACATTATTTATTTGAAGACATTCACTAAACATAAACATAAACACAAACAGTTATATAACGTAAGGGACAACATAACGAAACCAATTAAGACATTTACGAAAAACAAAAGACAATCCTCAATCGAGACGCTCTCTCTATGTTGGCTGGAGGTCGACTGACTGTGATGGTGTAGGTGGATAGTCTGATCTAGGTGGCGCTGATGTTTCCTCTAGGTGACGTTGCCACAGTTCCGTTACATCCTCCCCCTCTGACTTCTCCGTGGCCGTCTCGGCAAGAAGTCAGGAGGCGGATGGTTGGTTGGTTGGTTGTGTAGGGTTTATTGGCGCAAGAGCCAGATTTGGCTATACTGCGCCAAGCAAATGGTAAAATTATAAAAGATAAAAAATGTAGTCCCTTGTTCAATTAACACGTGAGCCATGAGATTAAATCAAATTAGTTTAATTAAAACAATGATTAAAGAACAAAATTTATAACCCTGTACCATATCAGTTTGAAACAATGATGTTAATGTATATGAATTAGAAATGAAGGTTAAACATACAGAATAATAAAAATTCTCATATACAAGTAAAAAACCCAATAGCCCTTAAGAATTTAAAAATATTTGGGTGGTATTTTTCACCCACCAGGTCTCGTAATGTGAAAGAAGTCAATGTAATAAAACAAGAACGATGAGAATTAAAAACTGGACATTCAATTAAAACATGATGAACAGTAAAAGGGACTTGGCAGCTGTTGCACATAGGTGCATTTTCTCCAAATATTAGATGTTTATGAGTAAAGCGTGTATGACCTATACGGAGACGAGTCAACTTAACATCCATCTCACGTATAGGGTGAACAGGCCAATAAGAAATGTGCGTTTTAATAAAATGTAATTTATTTTGGATCTGCAGATCCCATGAACTTTGCCACATAGAACAGATGTAGTGATGGATGGACCTTTTAATGTCGCAGAAGGGAATTCCCATGTTTAAAAAGGTCGTTGCAGTTTTTGCAGCCATGTCCGCCTTCTCATTCCCCAAGATGCCGACATGACTCGGTACCCAACAGAAAATTATTTCGAACCCATCGTCTTTTAATAATTGCAAGAGAAATAAAATTTTAATGGCAAATGGATGCATCCGATTTTGATAGTGTGATAGTTTTTTCAAAGCACTCATGCTATCGGTATAGATAACAAATTTACGGTGAACAGAGGTTGAAATTTTTTGAATAGCAATGAAAATCGCCACTAACTCAGCAGTAAAAACTGAACAACAATTGTGCAGGCGGTGGCTCAGTGTTTCAGATGGAAGAATGATCCCACAACCAACATAACCATCAGATTTAGAGCCATCCGTAAAAATGGGCACAAAAGAAGAATATCGAAAACGGTGGTACAAAAAGAGCTGTTGGAGAACACAAGGATTAGTTAATTTGTCAAATCCCGTAAAAGGATTCAAGAACGAAAACTGTGGGATGTCCCAGGGAGAAAAACAATAAGAGTTGGTAGTTTTAACATGAACAGAGTTAAGGTCCGAGTCAGGCAGAAGCAATCGGGCTCTCTCACAAAAGGGAAGGATGTGAGAGGGGCGGGCAGTATACAGGCGACGAAGACCAACTGGTAATGATATTTCATTCAGTGGATGCTTCAGTACGGATTTTGTGTGGAAATAAAATTTGGCAGACAGTTTCTTGCGTCTTAAAGAAAGAGGTAGCTGGTGACATGTAACATAGAGGCTTTCAACTGGAGAGGTACGGAAAGCACCAGAGCAAATGCGCAAAGCAGAATGATGGACCGTATCTAACCGTCTAAGGACAGACAAACAAGCGGAACCATAAACCATACACCCGTAATCAATTCTTGAGAGAACTATTGCCTGATAAATTCGTAGAAGAGAGGTACGATCGGCGCCCCAAGATGTTTTGGAGAGCACTTTCAATATATTCAGTGTTTTTTCACACTTCTTCCGCAAGTGTAAAATATGCGGAAGGAAGGTAAGCTTTCGTTCAAATATCACTCCCAAAAACCGAATTTCGTCCACTACAGGAATAGGTATGTTTCGAATGGCAATATTTGGATCTGGGTGAAGGTTCCTCTTCCGACAAAAGTGAACACATCTACTCTTCTCAGGAGAGATTGCATGTCCATTATTATTGCACCAAATTACCAACCTATTGGCTGCATTTTGTAACTGCCGCTCTATGATATTCATATTGCTACCTTGGCATGAAAGCTGCAAATCATCAACATAAAGGGTTCCATTAACTGATGATGGTAAAACCGATAAAATCTGACTGATATGAAGTATAAAAAGTGTAACACTAAGGACACTGCCCTGTGGAACACCCTCAGCTTGTATAAAATTATTTGAGTAAACATTACCAATACGAACACGAAAAGTACGAAGTGATAAAAAATTTAATAAAAAAGTGGGCAAATTTCCTCTAAAACCAAATTTAAAAAGTGTGGAGAGTATACCATAGCGCCATGTACGGTCATATGCTTTCTCAATGTCGAAAAAAATGGATACAAGGTGGTTCCTCCTAACAAATGTGTTGCGTATCTGGGTTTCCAATAGAACGAGGTTATCAAAAGTAGATCGACCTCTTCGGAAGCCACTTTGCAACGGGGAGATGCATCCTTGTTTTTCCAGTTCATGCACAAGACGAGCATTGACCATGCGCTCAAAGATCTTACAAAGACAATTCGTCAAAGCAATGGGCCTGTAACTCAAAGGGTTCGATGAATCTTTTCCAGATTTTAATATTGGAATGACAATAGCTTCGCGCCATTGTGAAGGGTACTTTTGTTCAGTCCAAATTCTATTGTATAGTAGTAACAGATTTGAAAGAGAAGTGTCATTCAAATGGCGAAGCATATTGTATGTAACTCCATCAGGCCCGGGACTGGTATCATGGGTATTGGATAATGCTGTTTTCAATTCGTACATCCTAAATTCACAGTTATAAGAAGGTGTGCTTCGGTCATTAAAATGCAAAGGCAACTGTTCCGCGCGATTCTTAACTGCCAAAAATTCAGGACTATAAGAATCAATTGCGGAAACTTGTGCAAATGCTTGACCTAGAATGCTGGCAATGTCTAATGGGGAAGAATACTTCACATTATCCCTATTTAGAATAGGAATAGAAGATTCGTGAAAAATCCCATTAGCAGCTTTTACCTTTTTCCATAGAGTTTTGCTTGTTGTAGAGGGCGTGATAGAGGATATGAATTGAATCCAGGATTCCTTCTGGCTACGGCGGCGTATACGACGAGCAAGTGCTTTTGCTCTTTTAAAAGCGACAAGGTTCTCTGTAGTAGGGTACCTTCGAAACTTGTTCCATAATTTTTTCTGCTGTTTGTAACTATCGCGACAGGCGTCATTCCACCACGGTCGGCGAAATTTTCTTAGGCGTGGTGAACTCTTTGGGATAGTGGAGGTTGCGGCCCATAGTATAATATCTACGACATTTTGAACTGCGTCCGAAATTTCAGTAATTTTTATCATAGTCTCTGTGATGTCTGCTAACTGCGAAAACGTAGTCCAGTCTGCCCACTGGAATAGAAAACGTGGAGGACAAAAAGTCGCTCCACCGCTATCAGCATGGGAGATAATAATAGGATAGTGATCGCTATTATATAAATCGTTGCTAACTGACAAGGTTAGCAACGGCAGTAGTTCAGGAGAACATATGACCAAGTCAAGACTGTGGAAGGTGCGTGTGGGTTCATGAAAGTATGTTATTTCATCATTATTGAGCAAACAAAGACAGTTATTAGAAATGAACTGTTCTATTTGTTGCCCTCGAGAATTTGTACTATTCGAACCCCACAAAGTACTATGGCCGTTGAAATCGCCAAGTAGAATGAAAGGTGAAGGAAGCTGGTCAACTAATTTGTTATGATCTTGCTGACAGATGGCATCATGAGGCGGTAAGTAAATACAGCAGACTGTGACTAAAGTTTTTACATGAACTTGTATTGCCACAGCCTGTAGAGAGGTATCCAGGGCGATAGAATTACTTGGATATAAATTGGAAGTAAAAATGCAGACCCCTCCAGAACTATGAGCTCCACTGTCTGCATCCTTCCGAACACAATTGTAACCACGTAATTTAATTGGGAAATTTGACTTCAAGAAGGTCTCTTGAAGACCAAAACAAACCGTATGAAATCTGTTTATTATTGACTTAATGTCCTGAAGTTTGGAACGAATGCCGCGACAATTCCAAGAAAGGAAGGTACCCATTAAGAGAGAGGTTTGTGAGGAGAAAGAGAAGTAGCATTTGTTGGAGTTGCCTGATCCT
Source organism: Argiope argentata (assembly GCA_026289955.1). NCBI lineage: Eukaryota > Metazoa > Arthropoda > Arachnida > Araneae > Araneidae > Argiope > Argiope argentata. The sequence goes on along the minus strand of JAOUZG010024827.1, from coordinate 7,624 downwards.
CGCAACTCATACTCAGCTCATATTCATCTTCTGACGGATGTAACTTAATATCAGGGCTATTAAGTGTATCTCCAAAAATGGATTGTAAGTCCTTATGGACAACGCCTTGCGTCGCTAGCCCCAACGCGACGGAATTTTTTGAAGTTGAGTTTTTTAATTTCTTCCGTAGGTCCTTTTGCGTAAGGCCACGTTTGGCAAGGTTTAATGTCAGTGAAGTTTGCGATTTTGATTTCCTTCTTACATGTTTTAGAGTATCATCATCAGCTTTCAGAGAATGTTCGGTATCAGAATCAGAAGTTTTTCCAGTATTTGGTGTTTTTCTGGTATATTTTACACAGTGATTACAAGTACAATTTTCACAGAAAGTTTTTTTTTATTGCTGAAGCATAACTGACACCAGGAGTCGGAGTTTGTACATTAACTTTACGCCTGGCTTCGGGATAGGATAAGTTTTCTTTTATTTTTATTGTCATAACTTGCTTTTCCAGCGTCCAGCGAGGACAAGATCGAGAATATGATGGATGTTCTCCGCCACAGTTTACGCACTTCTCTTGTGCGGTACACTGTTGGCTATCATGGCCTTTTTGTGCACAGCGGGCACAAGTAAGAGAGCCGCGGCAGTTCATTTTAGAGTGGCCAAAACGCTGGCACTGGAAGCACCTCAAGGGATTGGGGATATATGGCCTCACCGGTAACTTTATATAGCCGGCATAAACGAACTCCGGTAATTTGGGAGTATTAAAAGTTAATATATGGTGTTTTGTCTCAAGTAGCTGTCCGTCACGTCGTATAGAAATTCGACGGACGAGTGTAACACCTTGAGCTTTCATTTCAGAAGTTATTAACTCTACGGGAAGATTTAGTATTTCGCCGCAGGTAATGACACCTTTAGAGCTATTCAAAGATTGGTGAGGGATGACAGAAACTTTTATTGTTGCCAATGACTTAAGTTTTTCTATCTGTTGTGCTTGTTTGCGGGAAGAAACCTCCACAAGCAAGTCACCAGATCTCATTTTTCTAATGGATGAAACTTCGCCAACTGTAGAATTTATAGACTTTTGTACTAAAAACGGAGAGACTAATTCAAATGTATCTTTGTTCTCAGAAACTCTTTTAATAATAAAAAATTTATCAAAATGTTCATATTTGTTACCAGAAATTAAAACTTTATGATGCCCACTGAAGGGACCACGTTTCGAGGAGCCCATACGATATAAAAGGAATTCAGGTCCAGCGGTATCGCCCACCACGGAGCCCTACAAGGGATGGCAGTAACTGGCTCTAGATTTACCTAGCCTCAGCACTTTCCATAATACTAACTGGTACCTATACGCTGGGAGTTACCCCCGGGGACAGTGACCACCCTTAACGCCAAGCCCAAGGAATAACCCCTTCGCTTGATCCCTAGCAGACTAATCACTCATGTGGTTAGGTACCGGCCGATTGATACACCGGGGACCACAGTGCACCGCCCGTCTAATGGGTCGCCACGCACGGCCAACACGTGGGTTTTTTGGCTGTCCATGAGAAGCAAGAAGCAAACAGAGCGGCGACAGCTTCTCATGGAGAGCTCCCTCGCTTGCCGTCGAGGGAAAGAAGGATCAAGCAGACAGAAAAGGCGTAGTGGAGAATAAACATAAAATGAGTAAAGATCCCTGGGAACCTCGGGATTGGGACACCCGTACCCACCTAAAGAAGGTGAGCCCCTGAGGGGGGACGAATAGCCGGAGCGAGTTAGTTAGTTGCTATATACCTCCGCACCTAATCAAAATTTTAATATCTTACCTCAGCAACAGATCCTTAAGGATTAAACTGAACAATGTTTTCTCAGTTATAGAACCGATTTTAGCTGGTGTTCCTCAAGGATCCAAGCTGGGGCCAGTTCTTTTTTCTATTTTCATAAATGACATCCCGAAACAATTCAATACCATATTATGCATGTACGCAGATGATACTGCAATACTAGCGCTGAACAACAATCCAAATTACATTACAATAGCTCTTAATAGACATATTAAATCTCTTGAGGACTGGTTCTCCAAGTGGAAAATTGTAATTAATGCGTCAAAAACTGAAGCTATTTATTTTAGTAGATATAAAGCTAAGAAATTCCGCCCCCTTCAAATTAAAAATCAAAACATCCCGTGGTCTAAGGAATGTAAATATTTAGGAGTCATTTTAGACAGTAAATTAACTTGGAAGCCCCACTTTAATTATCTAACCAACAAGTTTCGAGACCTAACTCGTAAATTATATCCCTTAATCTCTCGAGACTCCAAAATGACCAGGAAAAATAAAATACTTATTTACACCGCCTATTTGCGTCCAGTAATTACATATTCTTGCCCTGTGTGGGGTTATGCGCCTAAATCCAATCTAATTCATGTCGAAAGACTCCAAACCAGATTTCTAAGAAATATCTGCAAAATGCATTGGTACATGCCAAGTAAAAACATGTACCTTGCACTAGACTATCCTCCACTTAAAAAATTTCTTAAAAAACTTGCAACTAAATTTTTTGAAGACTTGGAAAAAATCAATAATGAAGCCATCCTTAATATCCCCAGATATACACCAAACATTAAAGTCAGAAGACCTAGAAATATTTTACTCTAATCTCACCTCATTTCCAATATTGTAATTTAACTTTTGTTATTTTTAACTTTTTCTTCTTTCCATACTTAAACTCTTATTTTTGATGATTTAAATCAGCTCTAAGTCTTAAGTTCTCGCAAGGTGCATAACTCCACACCCACCACCCCTAAATAGCCAATCAAAACCTGTCCTGACTCTCGCCAACTCACCCACCCCTACTCCTCAACAACTACTACTTAAGGGCCTGCAGAACTTTTCCAGTCCACTTCGCAGACGGTCACGTATGTAGCTGAAAGCAACGTGGAAGCATTTCATCATGACTGGGGATAAGCCCCTGCCGGGGCTAGGAGCCCCAATAATCCAACCACTAGCGAGTTAGTTAGTTGCTATAGTGATTTGATCGAGTTAGTTGCGAGTTTGCTCTGAAATAAAAAGCGTCTCGCTGGACTAAAGGATTTGTGAGCTGTATTTGCGTTTGCTGTTAACGCTGGGTTATTGAGCTCGCTGTGATTTGCTGTTGCTGTGCTATACGATAGCTGTTTTGCAGTCTGTTTTTATCGTACGTAAGACTTGAATTTACGCTGTAATTGACTGTTGACTGCTGGATTGTATTTATCTGAAATTTTTACTTTATTAATTATCCTGTAAATAACTGTAAATAGCTGTAAATAAATTTGTTTGTGCTGTCCTCATACAAAGTCCATTCAATCCGAACCCGCTACGCTAAAAACGTAACAACTGGTGTCAGAAGTGGGGTTGAATGGTGAAGACTAGAGCGATGGAGGAAGCAGATAAAGCAAAATTTGAACAGCTTTTTGCTTTCATTAAAGAAATGAAAGAAGGGATAGAACGAGGGCAAGAGAAGATGGAGAAGATAGAACAAGGGCTAGAGAAGATGGAGACGAAGATAGAACAAGGGCAAGAAAAGATGGAGAAGAAGATAGAACAAGGCCAAGCTAATATCGTTGAAGCAATCAATTCCAAAATAGATGCTTTAGCGGAAAAGGTTCAAGAGAACGACACAAAGATTCACAATATTCAGCAGAGTTGTGAACAGAATGGGGAAAATCTCCGTAGAGTTGAAGAGAAATTTGATGAAAGATTTAACACCTTTGAGCAAGAAATTGAGAGGAAAGTCGAGGAAAAATTGAAGAGAATGGAAGGTGCACAGATAAAAGCTGAAAACCAATCTCCGAATGTTCGAGAGCCCGAAATATCTCAACATGGACCTGCTATTCCTAAATCAAGCATTAAAGTTTCCACGTACGACGGAAAAACATCTTGGCAAGTTTATAAGACTCATTCTCCATCGTCGCAGAAGCCAATGGTTGGGATACAGTCACGAAGGCTCGTCAACTGGCTGCATCACTACGGGCTGAAGCTGCTGATATTTTGAGGACTGTTCCTGAAGATCAACATCTGGAATTTGAAGCTCTTTCAAACGCTCTGGAGTTGCGCTTCGGAGAAAAGTGCCTCAAGGACTATAGCTGTCTTCAGTTAAAGACCCGGCAACAACGATCGAATGAAAGCCTGCAAGAGCTTGCAGCAGATGTAGAGAGACTCTCCCATCTTGCCTTCTCCGACTGTCCTGCCGAGGTCCGGGAAACACTGGCCCTGCAGTATTTCATAGATGGTGTGAGGGATCCAGAGATACAAAAGTCACTGCGAAGGGCTGAATTGAAGGACTTGAAATCAGCCTTGGTTTACTCAATGAAATTTGAAGCAGCTCAGCAAGCTTCACGGAGGGATCGTCACTCAGTAAGAGGTGCTACGGTTCAAGATTCATCAGGCTTTTCGATGCAAAATCTATTCGAAATGATGAACACAATTTTCCAGTTTATCCGGAAAAGAGGTGAAAGGTCCAACAAACATGGTCAGAGAAATGTGAAATGCTGGAAATGCGGCGAAGAGGGCCATGTTCGAAGGAACTGTTCAGTCCACTTAGATAAACGGGTTAAAGACTCTTCTAGAAACAACCAGGAAAACCATTTGAGAGTTTTACAGATATCTTCAAGAGCCGGTGATGAAAATGGTGTATTTGTTGATGCCTTCGTCAACGGAATCCCCTGCCGAATGATCGTTGACACAGGAGCCAACGTGACCATCATGCGTAAAGATGTTGCAGAACGACTTGGGAGGAAAATTCTCTGGACACCGTCCTGCGTCACCCTCGAAACGGTCATTGGTGACAGAATCCCAATTATCGGAAAAATGAATATCGAAATTAGATTTGGGGATGCTACTTATGACCATGTCGTCTACGTAGCGGAAATTACAGATGATTTCATACTTGGTATGGACTTTCTGAAGAAGTATGATTTTGTAATCGATTTCAAAAATAACTCCCTGCAATCCACATCAGAAGTCGTGACTATTTTCCATTTGGGATCTGGAAGAGGAAATGGAGACGCCTTGTCAAGAAAACCCTGCTCTGAGGGTTGTCGCAACTGCTCCTCGGCGGAAAAGAAACATGGTATTGATACATCAACTGTGCGCCAGATCGCAGAAGCCGTCCCACCTCAGCCTGATCCCTGTAGTGATGAAGAGGTTCGCAAGGAACAAATGAATGATCCTGACATTAAACCGATTATAGACTTTATGCAATCAAACAATTCAAGACCTAAATGGCAGGACATTACAAGCCTCAGTACTGGAACTAAGCGTTACTGGGCTCTATGGAATTCACTCGAAATTAGAAATGGCACCTTGTATAGAAAATGGGAGTCCGAAGATGGGAAGTCAGTTAAGTGTCAACTTGTACTTCCCCGTTCAAGGATAAATCAAGTACTGAAGGAGTTACACAGCAGTCCTGCAGGTGGTCACTTCGGAGTCATGAAGACAACTCGGAATGTCCGGGAGCGTTTCTATTGGAACAACATGAAAGAAGATGTTCGAGAATGGTGCAGAACATGTGATGACTGTAACGCCCGTAAAGGACCGAAAACACACAGTCGTGATACGTTACAGCGGGATAATGTAGGCGCACCATTTGAAAGACAGGCCTCTGACATCTTGAGACCTCTTCCTCGGACGGACAATGGAAATAGAAAAGAACTCCAACTGCCCTGTGATCCTCAGTTCGGGTGTCCTCCGGATATGCCTTCTTAGCCTGTGGATTATGTTCAAGACCTCCAGGCCCGTTTAGAGGACGTACACAGGTTTGCCCGAGATCGGATCAACATAGCGACGGAAAAGATGAAGACCAGGTACGACACGAAAGCCACCGGACATGAATTCAAGGAAGGTGACAAGGTATGGTTCTGGAACCCGATTCGACGAAAGGGACTCTCTCCGAAGCTGCAGTCTTCCTGGGAAGGCCCTTATACAGTCCTGAAAAGACTGAATGACGTCGTGGTTCGAATAAGGAAGTCACTGAACTCAAATCCAAGAGTAGTACATTACGACCGGCTAGCCCCTTATTATGGTGACTTGTCAAATACTTAGTTGAAACCATGGTTTCCTCATTTATGTAAATATGACCTGTATATTTGTAAATAGTGTTCTTTATGTTAATTCTTTTTCAATGATTATGTCTGTAATTTTTTTGTGTATGGTATTGTTACTTTTGAGTGTCTTCTGCTCGGGGTCTGTACTGCCCGGGACGTGCAGTCCTCGAGGAGGGGGCGATGTTACAAGCGAGCGAGTGGCATGAAAACGCGCCAAGATGGCGACGTTTGGCGAGGATCCTCGCGCCAGCTTGATTGGTTTGGCGAAAGGAATAGTCTAGTAGCCGCTAGATTGTTCGCGTTGTTTTGAGAATTTCCACGAGATTCAGGTGCACGCGCTTTTCGTGCTATATAAGGACGAATAGCCGGAGCGAGTTAGTTAGTTGCTATAGTGATTTGATCGAGTTAGTTGCGAGTTTGCTCTGAAATAAAAAGCGTCTCGCTGGACTAAAGGATTTGTGAGCTGTATTTGCGTTTGCTGTTAACGCTGGGTTATTGAGCTCGCTGTGATTTGCTGTTGCTGTGCTATACGATAGCTGTTTTGCAGTCTGTTTTTATCGTACGTAAGACTTGAATTTACGCTGTAATTGACTGTTGACTGCTGGATTGTATTTATCTGAAATTTTTACTTTATTAATTATCCTGTAAATAGCTGTAAATAAATTTGTTTGTGCTGTCCTCATACAAAGTCCATTCAATCCGAACCCGCTACGCTAAAAACGTAACAATATTGTTTGTTAGGTAGTAAGTGTTCACTAGGAAAAGGTTTAAAAAATTTCATTTTTAATAAAAGATTATAGAAATTATGGTGCTTTCTTTCAAAAGCTGCAGAATATATTATCTCCAGAATATCTTCTATGTGTTCTTTTTCTATTCCGAACTCTACATCGATTTAGATTAAAACTAAGTATTTGCAGAAACAACGATTTTTAATTCTTCGTTATTATATACACCCAATTGTGTAGGAAAATAATTGTAAATTCAATACATTTTGCAAATATATGTAATTGGAGCAACAATGCAGGCTGGTTACTAATGAAGGTATAATTATAAATTTGGAATTTTTTTTATTTTACATTTAAAATAATTTCATTTCTATTCAATTTTTTCCGATTAGATCTTTAAAAATAATTTAAATATATTTTGCAATACTTTGTAATTAATCTGTTTGTAAAGATTTTATACATATATTTTTGCGAGTATAAACTTAACCGTTTATATCCAGCGATAAATCAAATCCCTCTTTTTTGTATTTGAAATGGATCGAAATTCGGTACATGCTGAAGGATTCATACGAAATTCACTACATTCCTTGACAGCTAGAAGAATGATTTATTCTGATACGATTATGCGTCTCATTCATAGGGTTAGAGTTTCAATTTGGGTTTTTTTCTCAAAACATTAGAGCACACAACTCTCGAACGTTATATTATAAAACTTAGAATTTTAAAAATGCTTTTTAGTGTCCCCAATTACAATTTTACGCAATTCTGCAATTTTTCATGGATTTTCGAGTTAATTCAAACGCAATTTTTTAATTGCATAAATGTCAAACTTTCTTCTCTATTTAATCACATCTGCCA
>JAOUZG010024816.1:0-13462 GCA_026289955.1 Argiope argentata | reverse complement strand
ATATAAAAAAATGAACAGAGCTAAACACTTTATTCTAATCTAAGGGGTTTAGAATAATCTTTACTATTTAATTAAGTAAAAAAATCTTCTGCGTGAGCAAAACTTGGCTAATGTAGTCAGCTGAGAATGGGTCAGTTAAAGATAATAAATGGTGGAGAACAAACGAGGAGAAAAAGAAAAATTTCACCTTCTCTTTCTGCATGTTCGCCCTCATTCCAAAAGCTGCTCACTCGATGATGAAGATCACAACTGTCTCTTCACTTCGGTTCGTTACTTCCATTTACCCTCCAGTGTCGTTAATCAGAACTCTTGGTTACTGAGAGGCGTAACTCGCAGTTAGAACACTGTCAGCCTGCCTAAAATAAAAGACAAAAGTTGGGCAGAAAAAAATGGCATCTGGTGTTCAATGTGGCGGGTTTCGCGGAACGGAGACGAGCTGTCTTGAATAAGAAGATGGAGAAGCCGAAAGAAGAGTTCGGACAAGGAAAAGAATGGGAATTTATTTTATTATTGGAAACCTTATCATTGTCCTTTATTTAATCAATCACTTAAGTTGCTGTAGCCCAGATTAAGGCCAGAAAAGCAGGTCAAGAATTTTTTTTTGCTATGCTCATTATTGAGCTCACCTTTTATGTAGAAATGGTTAAAAAGAAGGCTGTCTTCGCTGGATTACTTTTCTGTTGAAAGTATGAAACATTTACTGCTGAAAAAAGGGCCTTTCACTTTAATTCACGTCTTTCGGTGTGTACTAATTCTCCCACTTTGTTCTTGCTTTTACAAGGTAAATTTATTTATAGGTTGAGAACACTAAAACTTTATTAAATTGCAATAGCTGAGGGGAGGTAAATTGAAATGGTATAGTTCTCTAAAGATGAAAAACTTTATTCCACTTTATTATTAATTATTATTGATTCATAGAACCCCTGATTTTCGCGTTACATTAATTATTAGACTAAGATTTACCCTCAGATTATTTTCATCGATTTCATAGAACCTGTTTCTAAACTTATATTACTATCGTATATATATTTATAAATCTTACTTCTTCTTCTTGTGTACAGCCAACCACCCCACTACCACTGAACGTAGCAGTTTCGACAAGATTTGTTGTGGCCGACTGGTGATCTTTAAGGTTCATGTGTAGTTTAACCCACTTCTTTGCCAATTTCACGATAATACGCAAATGCTGGCAGCCTAGTTTTTATTAAGGCAACCCGAGGTTATCTTTCTTCTTGACCACAAGAGCTGACCTGTGCTCTTGTCTGTGATTCATGGTTGGCGAGTTGGCGTTTTTTAAAGAATGCGCCAATCAGGGGGTTAAACTAGCAATGTCCAACCTTACATTGACCCAATTTGTCAAACTCATATTTTTTTTTTGGGGTAATTGGCCCCAAAGTGGTCAATTACTGACCTCCTCCTCCTTTACAAACTTTCAAAAAGTTGGCAAAAAAATCTGACAATTGTGTGTGTGTATGTGTGTTTGTTTGTTTGTTTGTGTGTGTGTGTGTGTGTGTGTGTGTGTGAGAGAGAGAGAGAGAGAGAGAGAGAGAGAGAGAGTGTAAGTGCTGCTCAAATTCGTGTTCCTAAACTTCTTTATTCGAAACTAGATTCCTCTGTCGAGTTGCCATGCAAGAAAGTCTGATTCGCTATAAATCCAAATACCGAAATGCTTTATTAGTAATGTGATGCAAAAGCTTGAAGACCTAAGACTCAGATCTTGGCATTGTCATCGAATTCTGGCTCAAAGTTACCTGGTCCATCCGAAAGTAGCACTAATTCTGCTTTAAAACGATATATTAATATGACTAAACCAATGTTGTTCCTGTTAATTAGCCTTCATCTAATCTAATTTACGATTAAAAATCATTAATCCAATTTACGATGACAATAAGGATTTCAGTACATTTTCGCTGTTTTCCATTCCCAATTTCTTAAAATAAGAAATAAAATTAAAGCTTATTCACTCAAAATTCCTTACATCATATTGTCTATGCTTTATACAAATTAAATGTATGCTTGAAATGAATGAATATAATGATAAAAAGAAGCCGTTTTAATATTTATTGATTGTGTGAATTTCATTTAGATAATTATCTACACTATTAAGTTTGATATAGAACTGAATGTCTATGAGTTCAAAACGAGAATATTTCGGATATATCAATTCAAAAATTAATTGAGATTATGAATTTACATTTTTATAATCCTTTTAATTTTTATTAATTAAAAATTAGTTTTAAAAATTCATTAAGCTGAATAAAGAAAGCGTCTTTATTTAAAGAATTCTGTTATTTCAGTTTCGAATTTACAGTACACTTCATAAAGTGATGTGAATTTTATGACTTGCGCATATATCATGAGTACTGATGATGATGTTTCCGCTTGTTACAACGGAAAGAGGGGTGCAGTAGCTTCGGAGGGTATGGACCCCTGAACACCTGATGGCAGAAGTCTTACTCCTAGCTCATATGAGGATGACACACACACACGCACACTTACACAGTCACTATTTACAGGAGGCACAGTCAAACATCTCACAGATAGAACACAGAAGAATAACTATGCCCGAACCGGGACTCGAACTCGGGATTCACAGAACACGAGGAAGACGCGCTACCTCTATGCCAGAAGGCCAGCTATCAGGAGTATTATTATATTAAAGTCAAAAATACCTCATCGTGTCAAGGCAAAAAGAAACAAAGAAAAGACATTTAAAATCAATAACACTAGATATTGTACTGCATACGTACGATATTTTTAGATGTTTTCCGTGCCAGGCTATATCATGAAAATATCGTAACGCATTTTTTGAATATTTCTTACTTATAGAGAAAGTCAGACAAGCATTTAATTTATTATCATATTTGAAAGGAAGTAAGTCGTTAAACAAATTATTTATCACAAAATAAATTATTTCCTAAAAATCACTATCTAGTCTACTATGCATTACTTCTAAGCATACATCTCATATAGTAAGAACTGGATAATCTACCATATACACTCATTAATTTGATTTTTACATCATGTTTAGAGCAAGCATTTTTAGAATATACTAACTTACCTGTATCTTAATGATACCATTGTTTAGATTTTTTGTTATTTCTAGAATATGATATCTTTGGGAAAGTCATCAGATTCTTTTCCCAAGTTAGCTAAATGTTTGAGGCTAATTGACTTGATAGCAATCCAGAAGCAATCTGTAAAACAATCTCGCTAACCTTGGAACTAATTGCAATGAGAATTACTACAAGAGATTCGTAATAAAATTATCGAAAAAAAATCTATTTGGATAAAACGTGCTATAATCTTTATTCATAAAGATTTAATGATCTCCGCCAAATACAGAAAAATATTTTATTCTTATTTTCCAAATGAAACATAATAGTGCAGTTTCCCGATAAGATTGTTAATAAATACAATTCATAAGAAGCATTTTTTATTGGCAGTAAATAAATGACCATTCTGTAAGGAATCATCTGCAATTTAATCTAATAATCGAAATGAAGACGAATTCAATATATATTTTATAGATATGGGAATATGAATTCGGAAAAAAATGTTGGTGTTACTTATCCCACTTGCCATGGACAAGTCTGATACATCAGCAGATTTTAAGCCGAAGACATGCGTTTCCTATTTTCAAGTAGCGTCATCTAGGGCCAAGAGACTTTAGGTACACATTCATCACATTCACTTGCACAACCCTTTTTTAAAAGAGGGCACTGTCACACATCTCAAAGAGAGCACACAGAACAACCATCCCCGAAACGAGACTTGACCCCGGGATTCCCAGGACACGAGGAAGACGGGCTACCTTTGTGCCAGAAAGCCGGCATAAATGAATAAATAAAAATGATTAGTTGCAAATTTCTCCAAGTAGATAGGTCGTAGTGCTGTTGAAGTAAGTCAGTAATTGGAAAAGCTTAACATTTGCAATGCAAAATATTATTAAAGCGCATTTAATAAAATAAAATTGAAACATGTAAACAAATCTAACATATGATTTGCAAAAATTATTTTTTTTATATATTTTTACTTGGGAACAGTCGTTGGTTCAAAAACAACTATTTCAATCAGCTGACTTTCTGTTTGTAAAATATAATATTTCCAAGACTTTTGATAAAATGATATTGTTTAATTTTGTGCAAAATGTGTTACATCTTACCTTTCAATTTTTTTAATGAAATTTAGTTTCTATCAGGTCATTATATTTGACTGCGGATGCTTTTAAGCAGTTAAATGCATTCAATGACTATTCTTGACAATAATTGAAAGTATTAACATATATTTTGAGTTAAGTAAGTTTTAATATCAATATACAAGTACGCTATGCAGTTTTGTTTAAAGTAGGACGATAATATTCTTATATTTATCAAAAAATAAAACAGAATAAATACGGATAAATTCATTCAATGTGCCCTTTTTGCCTTTGTGAATTATTGAATTGAAAGATAGATACGCATAATTCCAATTGCAAAACTTAAATTTTTGGAAATGAATTTCTTCTTCTTTACCGCCACTCTCTTAATTATTTCCTCACCTTGAAAAATAGTTATATAGAACTTATTTTTAATGTAATATGTTTGATAATTAATATAAAAGTAGAAAATATTGTTTGGTTAAATAAATATCATTTACAAAAAAAATGCATAAACTAGTCATGATTAAACTTTTATTATTTTAATTTATGTAAATAAATTTTCCTATATATTTATATCAAATGTATTCTACCAACATTTTGTCAGATTTTAATCGATACATTATTTTTTAGCTTTCTCTTCAACAAAAATAATTGATACGTCATTCAAATTCAATTATTTTAATTTATGTAAATAAATTTTCTTATATATTTGTATCAAATGTATTCTACCTACATTTTGTCAGAATTTAATCGATACATTAATTTGTCTCCACTAAAAATGTTTGATACATCATTAAACTTTTATTATTTTAATTTATGTAAATACATTTTCTTATATATTTATATCAACTATATTCTACTACCATTTTTTAAGAATTTAATAGATACATTATATTTTAAACTTTGTCTGCAACAAAAAATGTTTGATACATCATTTACAACTTTAATTATGAGTTTGAACTTGCATTCCTCATCAACATAATTTTTCATAATGAGCAGCTCCATATTCCCCTTTTTCCAATTGTTAAATATTAATGACTTCTGCATCAGTGATAGTTAATACAAAATAGTAAAGCGAATAATTGATCAGAGGGACCTTGTGAATAACTGACGAACTCCCAAATAGTATAATACAAGTTGTGTTTGATGCTCTTTTTATTTGTAAGAATCTACCCCTTGCAAAATTCAAAATTCATGATTAACTTCTACTGCGTTACAATTAACTTCCATTTGCTATAATACATAAACCACATGTAAAGATATGACGGAAGCTTCATTAATACACTCTATATTCAAAGAATTCTGAAGAGAGAAAATTGAAACGGTGCAATTCTGAAGCAGCTGGATCAGGAAATTCAGTTCTCTCTCTCGTTGTTCTTGGAATACATGCTGCGAAACGTGATATTCTAAGAAAATTAAGTTTAGTTTTGAATTTATTCATGCATTTTCTATTTGGTCAGAAGTCTAAATAAGTGGAATATTTCTCCATTGTGATGCATACCTTATTTACCAATGCTTGTTGCTTTCAAAAATTGTGAAGAACCCGAAGTAAATTTGTTTTTGAAAAGATGAGAAAAATCCGGCTCACTTTATTCCGACTGAGTAGTTGTGCGAAAAAAATTAGCATTCTTCATCAAAAACCTGACAAACACTGTCTACTCTAAATCTATTACTTTTCTGCATCTTCAACAACAAAATATACATTTTGGTAATTTGCATTTTTATCAAACCTGCGGCAGGCACACTGTTTTTTGAGATAAAAATCCTCAGCTTCTTGTATACATATAATTTCAATTTTTAATTTTTTTTTCTTTCTTCTTTGTTAAAACTCCGAACGTTTGGGAAACCATGTTTAGATTTTAATTTAAAATTTCGTTGAGCTACAAGATTATATAAACATTTAGCGAATTGTATGAATAAAAAGAGCACCAAATGAGATGTATTTATTTATAAGTATAAAAGTAATTTAACTGTCTGTTAGGGTTTATATATATCATATTTAATTACATTATATATTTAATAGTAAATCTTCCTTCACGATATTTATAAAATACAAACTTTCGAAACGCCTTACAAACTGCAGATTTCAGTTCATATTTTATATTTTTCCTCTATATTAATCTCACTTCTATGCTAATTTCTAAATCAGTAACATAAATTCAACTGAATGGTGAATATGGCCGAGTTACCATGTAGACGAGATAAAATATTCTTAAATACAACAACAAACAACAAAATATACATTTTGGTAATTTTGCATTTTTATCAAACCCACAGCAGGCACACTATTTTTTTGAGTGTACAAACAAACTGTAGATCAAAATTCATATTTTAAATTTTTACACTATAGTAATCTCACTTCTATGCTAATTTAAAAATTCGGAACATAAATTCCACTGAGTGGTGAACATGGCTAATTACCATTGTAAACGAGGAGAAATATTCTTAAATACAACAACAAACAACAAAATATACGTTTTGGTCATTTTGCATTTTTATCAAACCCACAGCAGGCACACCGTTTTTGACGATAAAAATTCTCAGCTTCATGTAAACACATATAATTTCAATTTCAATTTTTTTCTTTCTTCTTTGTTACATTTGGGAAATCATGTTTAGATTTTAATTTAAAATTTCATTGAGCTACAAGATTATATGAACATTTGGCGAATTGTATGAATAAAAAGAGCACTAAATGAGATGAATTTATTTATAAGTATAAAAGTAATTTAATTACCATTGTAGTTATATATCATATTTAATTACATGATATATTTTATGGTAAATCTTCCTCAGCAACTATTATAAATATACACTTTAGAATCGCCTAACAAACTGTAGACTTAAGTTCATATATTGCATTTTCACACAGTTAGAAAATTAATCCCACTTCTATGCTAATTTATAATTCAGTAATATAAATTCAACTGAATGGTGAAGATGGTTGAGTTACCATCGTAGAAATGTTCTTTATATTCGGCATTAAATAAAATTCATGGTTATGTTTCAGTATAAAATTTAATAAGCTACATTTCTTACTTAAATTAATTACATTAAACTTCTGTTATGAAATTGGGACTATTATAAAATTGGAATTACCCTACATTCTATTTCATGCTGAATATTTAAGAATATTTCTCTTCGTCTAAATTAGTAATTCAGCCATATTCTGAGCAAGTAGAATAAAATTCTTTGTTATCTTCCATTTTATTTCAGTCTCGTTATGTTAGGATTGTATGCACTGTTTAGAGGATTTCTCAAAGAAACAAATATATATACATGGTTCTATAATGTTATATAGATTTTCGGAACAGTTGGTTATCGAAAACTACTTCGAGTTTCAATAAAAATATAAATTTGGAAACAATTTCAGAATTAAAAGATATTACTAGGTTAGTTGTAAGTGTCTGTATTCAAAATTGATTGTAACTTTGATTGTAAAGGACATATAGCCATGCAACTGCTTCAAGAGAGCAATTTAGATATGCGTATTTACAGCCTTCAGAGATTTTATGGTTCGGTCAAAGATGAATTTAATGTATTATACATATTCATTCAAACACTTGCCATAAAGGTTTAATGAACAATAAAAAATTATACCTATTATACTGGAGACATTCTACTGGACTGAAAACAACCTTTGTGGTTTTTATAGAATTACTTGCTAAAAGAG
Source organism: Argiope argentata (assembly GCA_026289955.1). Classification (NCBI taxonomy): domain Eukaryota; kingdom Metazoa; phylum Arthropoda; class Arachnida; order Araneae; family Araneidae; genus Argiope; species Argiope argentata. Next base: position 5,648 of record JAOUZG010024816.1, on the reverse strand, counting down.
TTTCTAACCGACGACTTTATGAGCTCTCATAACAATTTATTCACACAAAGAGCAAGTTGAAATGTAAAATTTTGACTTGAATAACTAGCGATATTTCATGGAATAAGTGTGGAGAAGACACCATGTTATTAGATGTTGGATTAACTGCATAAATCTACACTGTGAGTTTGTTTGTATACAAACATGCACCTACATGGCAGAATTTTAGGCCATTTAGTGTTGTAGAAAATAATTTTGAGAGGTTTCATCATATATATGTAGAGCCTTAATCAACGAGATTGTTTCTCTGCCTAATATTATGGGATTAAATACGGATACTAAGAACATCGATGAAATGAAAGACGAACAAAGCTAAGAGCTACCCAAGCCTGATTTCATTAGGAGAAAGGGGATAATAGATTCTGCTTAACAACAGTCTTAGAATGAAATGAAGGAGATGCTGAAAGCATGCAAAATAATTATACTATGATTTGATAGGCATCACCCTAATAAAGCAGTAGCTAAGAGCATTACCAATTCATTAAAAGATAAAGCTTTTTTCCATATTAGCTAAATGTTGTCATGAAGACTGAGTTAATGATAAGGATAGTTAGACACAATTGCGTTTATTAGCACCAAGCAACTCGCTGGAGAACAGAACGGGGAACTCTGCCGGAATCGTGGAACTCAGCTTTTATACCGCTGTAGAACATTCCAGAACCATCTCACTCGAAAAGTGAAGAATGTTTTAGAATCATCTTGATTTTAGAGAAATAATAAGAAAAATTTTAAATTAAAATTCCAGTCTGGAAAAAACGCGCCGGCCGGGAATCGAACGTGGGACGGACGGAAACACAATCCAATACTCTGCCAATCGAGCTATGTGGAATTGCAACAGTCTCTCTTTTGGCGGCAAAATTAAAGAAAATACAAACACCGATATACTTGTAATAAACGCGTATTATATATATCTAATAGTACCTGCAGGGTGTTGCCCGTCGCATAGCATCCAAGAAGAAAAATTAGCTTTAATTTTAAGTCTAGCCTCCACCAGAAATAGCATGGCCTTGTTACGCAACATCAAACAAATATAAAAAATATATTTAGAAATTATCAATTACATCTACGAAACATATATTTATAGCACACATTCAGAAATATTTGGTCTGTTACAAAGGTAAAAAATGATACGTCCATAGATAAAAAACAGGCGATCATTTCGAGGTTAGATTTCCTTCTTTAAGGCATAAGGAGATTTGAATCGCTGTTTAAATTTAGATGTAAACAAATAAATGTATCGCATATTCATATCACTACTCTTGATATTTTCACATACTCAGTTTGAGGTTTTCGCGTATGCGTGGATATGTTAAAATTGCAATTATAAAACTCGCCTTTTTATTTTGATACGATTTTAATATACTAAAACCTTTCCCAATATATTGTATAAATATGTACGAAATCCGTTTGCTCTTTCTAATTTTTTGTGGTTCTAACATACAGACGCTTTCAGGAGACTTCATTTTATAATGTGTATAGATAAAACATATTATTAAAAATTTGCTAGAGTGTTTATTTCCAAATTATCCTATTTTATATTCAATGCCGTTCAGATAATTGTTTCGCTTAACAAGTGTTTTCGGGTTGCTATTAAGATTCAGGAACAAATTACACTTATTAAGGGATGTTCTTCTGCATTAAATAATTATTTGTCTTTCTTCACGGGAAAAGAGAATGAATAATTTCATGTAATCGATGCTGACTACTTTATCTTCTGCTTGAAATTAATGGCTTCTTGCATTCACGAATGTTGAAGTTGTTTCTGAATCCAAATTAACCACATTATTATCTAAAGTTAAACGAATGACATTTGAATCATGATGGTTTTCCACAAAGTGTTGCTTGTGTTCGATAATATCTTCTAAATTAAATTGATCTGTAATTATTAAAATAAAAGATCATGGATATATTGGGAACATGTATAGCGATATTTATTTTAATGTATAGCGAAAATGCCAAATTAAAATGATATAATTTTCTCAAATCTGAAGTGGTTTAAGTATTCTAAAATAACTTAATTAAAATATTCCGTATTAAGGAACCACCAATTAAAATGTACCAAATTCTCAGAATCTACTAAAAAATTTTATTTCATATAGAAAAATTGAAATCTGCTATCTCAAATTTCCTGTTATCATGTCAGAACATTATTATTCTTAAGACATTTTTTTAAATCTTAAGTAATTTAAGTCATTCACCCATTTAAACAATTCGAAACAATCATATAACTATCAGAATACACATGATTAGACATATCGAGAATCAAATACATGATGGTTCTTCTGACCAATAATTATTAAAATAAAAGACTATGAATACCTTGGGAACTTACCAATACCAATATTTATTATAATGTATAGAGATCATCCCAAATTAAAATGTTATAATTTCCGTAAAACTGAAGTTAAAATAATTTTATTTCATGTAGAAAAATTGAAATCTTCTATCTCAAATTTCCTGTTATCATGTGAGAACATCATTATTTTAAAGACATTTTTTATCTTAATTAATTTAAGTCTTTTACCAATTTAAACAGTTTGAAACAATCATTGGACTATCAGAATATGCATGCATATTGAAAATTGAATACATGGCGGGCATTCGTACCAAGTTGTAACTTTTCATTGGTGATAAATCATTAAATGAGGTAGATGTGATTTTTACCGTAATATAATAGCCCTAAAAACGGAAATTTGATGCTCTAAAATCGATAAATCGTCAATTTTGTGGCTTCAAAAATCCCAAAATAATACAATATTATAGTCATATGCGATAATATATATATATATATATATATATATATATATATAGCAATTACATATATTTTTAACTTTTGAATTACAAATTTAAACTTCTATTTTTAAAGGATTTTGGCGAATATATCACCATATGTCATAACATTCTGCATTATTTTCTAAGAACCCTTAAAGTGGAAAATTGGTGCTTTAAAAGCGATAAATCACCCATTTGTTACCGACATAAATTGAAGCTTCAAAAACCTCAAACCAAAGCAACATCACATGATAATAGCGATATTTTAATGTTATTTTTCTCGCATACGAGTATATGTTTTAGACATGGAATGGTAACTGAGTATTCCTCAACTTCGGTAAATTTTGATTATTTCAAAAGTGCATCACGAACTTTAAATATGTTACTTTTCCGTTAGTCCAGAAATTTGGCGGAATTCTACATTATTTGGCGATTTTTTGCTTCCTCCAGGTTAACGGAAAAGTAGCGCGATATGTGAAAATTGAGCGATTCAAAAAAAATATAAATAAGCTGTAAAGACGCCTTTTTAACTCCTATTACGAGCAAAAATCTTTTTTAAAAAATGCTTTTTAACAGGTTAGGTTGTATAAATTAATTAGATAAAGAAATAATCTGTTGATACTGCCAGCTTGGAAAATTGGGTACATATCCATTTATCGGGAGCAAGCGAAAAATCCCTAAATAATATAGAATTCCGCCAAAAGAAATTTGGCAAAAAATCACCAAATAATGTTGAATTCCGTTGACTGTTTAGTCACTCGGTGACTAGGTTTTGGTGACTAGGTTCCCGTTTGATTCACATTTGGCGACATTTGTGCCCGGCTAAGAGAAAATCGTCTTTTAAACGCTTATAACTCATCTTAAAAGATATCCTCACATTAATTTTTTTTGTATAACCATACTACAGTCAATGTTAAAATGCAATTATAGATTGAATCTATTGCCATTAACTAAAATTATTTCAGATATTTGCTTACTATTTGCTTTTGGCAATTTTTCATTGAATGCAGTTTTTTTTCATACCGTTAGTTATTATTTAAACATTGATTTCAATTATTAGGGGTAAAACCGATTTATTATAACTTAAATAAAAAATTTTTTATTCTTTTGTATTTTTTCAGATATAATGACAATTACTCGGATAAAAAAATTTAAAAAAGAAGAAAATATAATAAACGTTAAACAAAAAATGAAATGTTTAAGATAACTAAGCGAACTTCCCCTCTTTCTGGATATTACATTCCTATGTGGTAAGTTATTTATAAAAGTTTCCGATTCTATGTGTAATGTTAAATAAGTTAAACCATTTAAAATTTCGGTACTTTTCGTTAGTCGGGTACAAGCGAAAAATTGCCAAAGAATTTTGGTGGAATTCTACATTAGTTGGTGACTTTTCGTTTGGGTGCGGCTAAAGGAAAAGTACCAACATTTCATTATAAAAATATTCCAATTTAACCCTAGAAAGGTAACCATTAAAAAACAAACAGGTATGATAACCGTTCGTCTCCTAGACGAAGTATATTTAAAATCAATTTTTAAAGCTAATTTAAATAAAAGCATACTACCTGCAGATTATTTCATAACTCTTGATTGTCAAGTAGAATAAAAAATATTACTTATTTATTTTCGAAGAAAACTTTACACATATATGCGTGCTGCTCTCCGCACATTGCTCTTGAACATAACAAAAAAAATTACGCGTCATTCTGTCCAATTTATATGGGCAAAATGCAAAATTTTTTATTTTTTTTTATTTTTGTATTGTCCAGGTCGTTGAATGTTTAAATTCAGTTTTAGAAGTTCACTAATAATAATCCTTGTTGATCGGGGCAAAGTTGATATGTTGAGACGCTTCTACATCCATGGAGCAAGAAGAACTTCAATAAAATATTTATCTTCCGATTCATTTTTAGAAGTAGAATTATCTTCCTCTCTTAATTCTTTCAATAATTCACGGTTAGTTCCTAGTCTACTTCCCAAATTTTCCCTGTGAAAAGGCTTCGACATCTCCAAACATACACAGAAATACCTTCTTAATATTAACGGGACCGATAACCATTCGTCTCTAAGACGACTATTTTTCTGGATATGTTACAAGCAGATATATTTCGGGGATAAGGAATGTCCTCATGTGTAGTTCCGAAGGTCAGATTAAGGTACAGAGTAGAACGATCCATTAACCATTATAGGGGTAGAATAGTCAAAGTTATTTCGTAAGTGTTCGTCCAGTAGAGGAATGGTTAGCATTCTAGGGTTAAAATTAATGTATGTTTACCATAGCTGAATGTTTAGGAAGATTACATTCCAATTCATAACTGTCAATTTTTTATTGATAACATGATATGAATTAACTATCGTTTCTTGTAGTCAATTAAATGAGAACTTTGAAGTGTTTTTCTCTATTCAGTATGATTTTATCATACTTTGAGTGAATAATTGAGCGATAATAATCGGCGTTCTAATACGTAAGTACCGTCAAGAACTTACATATATTAATATTTGACATATAAAAGTGGCAATTACAAAAACTTCTAATTAAGTTGTTTCTGTTTATATTTTGTTACATGGTTGTATTGTATTTTGTCGGAGTTCAATAATTCTTATGTTATTCAGCAGCTAGAATTTTAGTTTTTTATTTAGAATTAAAATTAACTGATTTAGTAGCGTATCCCCAAACCGGAGATGCGTATTTTAAAACTCAACGCAAATAGCCAGCTTAAATATTTTGTTGTCGCTAGACAGTTTAGAATTTCGAGAAATTAGGGGATAAAATTTACGAGTTAAGTCTCCAAATTTTTTTTAATGCAAATAAAATAAGATTTCCCTGTTAGTTCATT
>JAOUZG010024797.1:7370-19292 GCA_026289955.1 Argiope argentata | reverse complement strand
TGACCTAAACAAAATACTTTTAAAAAGATCCCTGTGTTTCCCTTACCTCTTATGTGTGAGAATTGGAAATCCCCACTGAAATCCACGTTTATAAGCTCTATAAGAAATATTTATCCCTATCCAAGTCTTGGTATTTAAGACCAGGAATAATGATTTCCCGCCCCTTTTGTACACTTAGCTTTCGTGAGTTCTGTGTTGTGTCGTTCTGTGTTGTGCACGTCGCCTTCGCTTGTAAATAATAATGCCTGCTCCCGTTTTGGAGTGGGAAGAACTTGATTTCGGCCACGACTCTGCTATTTGCTGTCACCAAATCATTTAAATGTGTTTTTCATTTTATATATATAATCATAATTGGTATAAACTGAATTTTTTCGAAAAATTAATCTACGTCTTTTTACCTTTCTGTAAATATTTTTATCAATTCAAATTTAAAAAATAAAAGGATTCAAAAGGATTCCCCGTCCTGAAAGAGAAACTGAACTAGCGCAAAGGGTTAAAAGTATAATCTAAATGAGACAACAGATGTCGCCACGAACGCAATATATATTTTCTGATCGTTCGTAAAATTATGCTTTCCATCAGCAAAAATAAAGATGCAAAATCTGCTCCAATTCTTCTGGAGTGGTTGATGAATAGTTTTCTTTTGAATAAATTTTCCTCCATAGAATTAGATTGGAAGAATCCACGTTTTAAGAGGTCACGATTTTTGTAGAAAAAGTACCATTTCTCTTCGTGACTCTACTGAAATTGTTTAATAATGGTCAAAAACCGATGGATGTGAATTGGCAGTTTAGATGCCATCGTAAGTCATATAACAATGCTTCACATTTCGGTTCAAACATTTGATTGCAAATCATTGTTCGAATTGAAAGTGATAATAAGTTTATTTCTTTTCTGGGGAAACATAGATTTAGCTCAAAAGTTTCATAAAAATAAGTGTGCTATTCATACTGAATGGAAATCGATACAAATCCCTAAAATTAGAGATTTTTGACTCTAATATTATTTCCTAATAACATTAGAATATGCTCGAATAATTTCCAAATTTTCATAAAGCCCAAGTTTACGAATGGATTGCTTTAATTACGAAATTTTAAATTCTTTTAACTTTGTTAAATTATTAAGAATTAGATTTTAATTATTATATCCAAAAAAATTAATGTTTTTTTTCAAATTTTTAAACAACTAAAACAAAATTCAAATTTTTAAATTAGTCTTCGAACGCTCGGTACAGTTCATCAAATTAAGTATTAGAAAATTCATTGTATTTATATTGTGTGCCCATAAAGTATTTACTTATTTTAAATTAAATAATTCTTCAAAAGGAATATAAAATGCAATCAACGTTTTTCTTGAAATCATTCAATGTTAAATGCAGAAGTTTCAATGACAAATTGAAAATTTTAAAACTATGCTTCAATTGCTGCACATAAATTGTATCTTTAAAAAATTTGTTGCTGCAATCGATTTAAAATGTAGCTTTTTCGATGCACAAATAACATCAAATACAAAATAGGAAATTTTTAGATTCGTTTAGGAAAATTTGGGGAACTTATCTTAAAAATTATCTTCTGGAAGATAAAAGTTTTCATTACACTCTCTTTAATCGATAGCAGGGATTAGCAAACAGAGTATTGAGGCCAATTAAAGCTTGCTCCAGTAAATGTGTAAAAGTTCAATGTAAAATATCTTGTACCGAAGAATTCTTTGAGAAAATAAAACCTTGATAAACGGTGTTGTTGTACTTAACCACTAAATTTGATTGTGCATAAACAGCAGTGTCTGGCGAATGTATTTAGATGGGCGATAAATGGTTTAAAATTCGCAATGTATCTTAAAGTCGTATCAATTTCTGGATATGCGTTATAATAATGTTTTAAAAAATTTCTTTTTTCATAACAGACAAACACGCCCTTACAAGTTGTGCGAAACATTGATTGTTTTTATTATCACAAATATTTATATTCTTTAGAAAAAGAAAATATATCAAATTTGTATTCAACAAAACTTTTAGTAAAATGTGTTTACTTGTTCACTTTGCCGCGCGAGTAATATGTCATAGATAAAATAAAACAATAATGACATTTGATTTTTTTAAAATTTCGTTGGAAAGAATATTATACAACAGTAAAATACGTACAGCCAACCTATAAAAAAAACTAATAGTAATGTGAACATTCGGTTTAAAAGATTGGTATCAAAATTGAAACTCTAGGTTATTAAGGTTTAAATACATATAAAAATTACAATTTCCATAATAATAGATTCGAATGCCTATATTTCCTGTCACCTAAAAAACATCCTCTGCCCCTGAGTGAGCTGTCATGTGTCAGATCTTTGCGAAAACATGTGTCAGATCTTTGTGACATGTATGCTTCTATAAAAAGAATCATTCTAACGTCACTAACGTTATTTTTAATTTGCCGTTATGTCTCAATCTGGTGTTTATGTATATGATAAAGATTTTAATCTCCCAAGCATAGAAATCTAGAGTCGTTATTTTTTTCTACTATGAAATTTTATGGTTGTTTAGAATGTACACTTGGGGGAAAAACTGTTCTATTCCCGATTAAAGCTTTGGTGCTTTTTTCGAACTAACATAACTTTATAAGAAACAAAATTCCGGACTTTTAAATAAAATTCAAATGTTTAAGAATGGAAATACCCTTTCAGTTTACTAAAAGATTTTCTATCCATACCACAAACATTTACGATTTTTTTTAACTCTAATATTTAATAAAATTATTTTGTCGTTAAAATACTGATAAAAAGTTATAAATTTATAAGTTCTTATGAAATGTGGTAGTGTTACAATCTTCACTTAATTCTTAGTTCATTAATCTAGCAACAAAGTACAGAACTAAATAATGTAAAATGCGGTAAATATCAAATGGAGAAAATTCAATTTTTACTTCGATGAAAATTCAAATTATTCTTAATATACAAAACGGAAAAGAGCAAAACTCAGTATATCAAGAGATGAAAATGCGATTACATTAAAATACAAAGCATTTAACATTTAATGTGGCAGTAAATAATCAATAAGTTTTCCTTTTGTAAAATTGGTTCATTAATTTAAAAAAATCCTATAATGAAAAAGGATAAATAATTATATAACGAAGCTTTAAAAAAAACTAGAAGATTCAATATCGAACTCTATCAAAGTTTTTTAAAAGTGAATTAATTTTTTCAAGTTTAATGACCTCAAATTTATTCATTTACTGTTAAGAATGAACAAACCAATCGACTATAGCATTAAATTTGAATGTAGATAAATATTATTAGCACAATGTAATTTGTATGAATGTAATAGTAGACACAACAAGAAAAACTCCGAATTCGTCAAATATTTCTTCTGTATTTCTAGAGCATGAACCATTTCCAATTTTTTTTATCAATCCTCTTTCATTAAACTAGGGAATTCAAATGTAAGTCATCAAAATTAACTCGGATTTACATTTGAACTGAAACTAATAGTGATTTCTGGTAAAGGACAGAAACAAATATTCATTGGTTCGGATTGTGCATTACTACTTTTTATTTGAATCAATTCAATATTCTTCAAAATATTTTGATGCAAGTATCATCTGAAATTTAATGTACGAAGAGAGTGGGATTTTAGGAAATTTTAGTTCAAATAATTATTTGAAAACAGACAAGAATAATAGTAATGAGATGCAAAAGTGAATTAGTAACATACAAGTTTTATTTGAAATTTGATACACAAAAAGTAATCTATTACCCGATAATTACAACATAAAAAGTATAATATAAATGCATTTAATTAAGAACAGGCATCAAATTACATTAAATAGATATCAGTTTTTTATACAAAAAGATTAACAAAAATTTAAATAGTTTTATAAAACAAAATATCCACTTAACATAAAATGTGATCAATTTAAAATAGAAAATTTAAGACAAACATTTATTCTTAAAATATTACTAAAAATCATGTTTACTTAATTTATTGTATTAAGGTAGAGTATAGTTTTAATTTGTTATAAGATTTTATCGATGTATAATTAATAGAAGTTAGAATTAAATAATTCAGATAAAAATTGAAATTTCTTCTGTAAATTGGATAGCTCTTAATCTCTAATTTCTCGTATTTTATTAACATAAAGGCAAAGCTACATTGCATTTTTCAATGTTCATCGCATCCATTCACTTTTTTTAATAAATATTTTATGATATTCAAGGAAATGTTTTTAGAAATTTTTTCAGGCTGATCATGCCAAAGCGTCATATATTCTGCGAAGGCCTGTTGATCATTGTGTTGATCAGGCACAGTGATCAAATGCTTTCAAAAATTTTAAGGATATTTTGATTGGCTGGCAGGCCAAGTCCATCAAAGTATTCTTTATCCATGGATGTACACATTTAAGTAAAATTAAGGGCCTAAGAAAGAAGATTTAGAAATGAGTGCTTAGTATTTCAAATGTACCATTGATTTTTTAACTATTTCTAAATTCTTATTTAATAAATATATCAATTATTTCTTAATAAACTTACAAGAAAAAAATTTAAAAAAATAATTGCAAATGGATACAACGAAAATTTAATATAGTTACAAATTAATGAAATGTGTTAATATTTTTCTGAAATTGAAATTAGATTACAATTAATGGTCGTTGATACTATGGTTATAAATTCCTATTGAGAAAAATTAATGCTATGCATTTTATAATTAATTAAATTTGAAAGTTAATTAAAATAGGATGAAGCACTATCATATCATATGATTCAAAGCGAATTCTACTTGTTGAGTTTCAATAAGAGATGTTTACAAACGAAATTTTACACATTTTGAGAAAAATATACTTTAGGTCTCATTGGAAATTGGGTTTAGGTAACTAACAAAAATAAAACTATCAAATTTTAATTCATCCATAAAAAAGATTCATAGGTTTAAAATGATTTTAAAAATTGTGGTTTCCAAAAGAAGAGAAGACGAACATTCATTTTGCATTGCAGAAAAACTTTCAATATAATGTACCAAAAGCTATTTAATTATTGTATGAAAAAAATTTCAAATCCTTTTTAAGATGATATATTGATTTATATCCAAACACTTGTTTGGCATGATGTACATTTCATACACTTAAACCTTTTCCAAGTTCAAAAAGAATTACTTCATTGGTTGAAAGAATTATCCAAAATTATATAAATATTTCACATCTTAAAAATAAAAGAATAAAACATTTCAGAGCTGAATTGATATCATCAAGAAATGTTAATTTCATATGTAATTGTATTTACACTATGCAGATCATTGGTAATATTTTAGTACAAAATATGCATTTTGGGTTTGATCCAATGTCAAAATTTTACAAATTTCATTTGATGGATCTAAATTCAACATTTCATCTAATATACGCTTATTGAAGATTCCGGATGTTTTCGGTCAAAATAAGACAATATCTGAAAAGAAGAAATATTTTGATTAATATAGATCTGAAGGTATCAAGATTACCATTAAATGCTGGAAAAGAAGCTACTACATTTTGCTCTTTAAATCAATAATTCGTAAGTGAGAATAAAGAATTTGGTTTACAATTTCGTTATTCACAGAAGTGAAAATAATTTTAAAATGAAGATGCATTTAAAAACTTTAATTTCTTTTATTTACATTTTTGAAAGAAAAAATTATAATTATTTTCAAATTGCATTTAATTTATAATCTAAATTTTTTAAAAAAATTCCTTCCAGAATCTTCCGAAAATGTTTATCTGAGTATGAAATGTTTATATGAGTTTCATGAAGCGGCGTGAACGATGAATGGTCAAAGGGTATTCCAGTCTTCATTTTGATACGCTAATTACTACTTAGACAACTTACTGAAATCTCTTCAGTTCCGTTCTTTCATTGGAATTTAAACATCCTCCGTATGTAGAATAATTGCTGAAACCATTTTACAGATGGGGAGTAGAGCTGTGCTTTTGTTCCTATAAATGGCATCAGATGTTTTCATTGCACAGTGTACTGCACCGATATGAATATCAGATGAGATGACCTTGTTGATTTATGAGACATTCTGTTTCCCCCTAGAAATATTCAGATATAAGTAAAGAAGTTCAAACGGATGTTATCTGACAAGCTCTTGCTGAGTACGGCTCCAAAGCTCTTGGTTCTTCTACCACAGATTTCATATATTAAATCCATATAATTCTAACATCACGGCTCAGAAAACAGTTTTCTGGAACATACAGAGATCAAACTTTTCTTTAGTTTTCAATCTAATGTGCAGATTGGGTTTAAGTTTCAATACTTTATGGGTACTAAAAATAATACATTTTGAACTTCATGTATTTAAAGCTTATACAAACCATTTACATCTGTTGGATATCCTCCCATGATTTAATTTAAAATTGATCCGCTTGTTGAAGGATCCGATATTTTTCGTTGCTCCGTGATTCACTTCGATAAAAACACGTTAAAATCTGGAAAAAAATTATATATAAATAAACACAGATATGAATTCATTCATCGAGGGTAACGTGAAAAGTAAGAGTATATGAAATTTGATTTCTTTTCTTCAATTAACATCGGTATTTCAAAACTCGGAAAAGAATTTATTCGAGATTTCATTGAGAAAAGGAGATTAAGTTTTTTTGTAATTAAAAAAAAACTTCAATTCATATTTTTTGACTTTCTTTATAAATGCAAATGCTCGATTCATTTTAAATACATGTGTAAAACAATTCATTTAATCATTTCATTTTTTCTTTCTAAAAAAAATATACTCCCAGTTAATTCCAGAGGGATAGACATATACATTTAGAAAAAAATAGAGCAACCAATTTATTAATTTTCCTTTAAATGCAATTATTGATTATATATGATATAAAGGTAAGGTTTATTCAACAACAATTAGAATGCTTTTCAAGAAGGACCACGTCTAGTTCTAAAATAGGCTATTTCATTTAATAACCATCTAATTTTATTTGTGTCAGATTTCAATACAAATTCTATCGATTATTTTCATGCTCCAAAATTTTTTTTATTACCTTGAAATAATGCATTCACTTATAAATGAAAGAAATGTTTCAAACAATAGTAGATAAGTTTGTGGTCATTCCATTAAGTAAGTTTCCCTCAAACCATACAGTTAGATAAAACAAACTTATCCTAAAGTAATTTTTTCTCCTATCATAAATGTTAGAATAGATCTAAAATGGTTCCTGGCCGAGTAATATTTCGTTAGAGACCATGACATGCAGGTGACCATCTTCAGGGGACTCTATTTTCAGATGAGCAATTACAGTAGATGTATGGAAATTAATTACACGGTATAACACGCTTTTCAACTCCTGTAATCTTTAAGGTGGAAGATTCCTGAAAGAAATATTTTGATAAATGTTTCCAGATAATTCGTTGCTTCGTATCTCTAAAGAATAAAAAAAAATTACGTTCTATACAGTGCAATTAAAATGGTTTTCAAATTCCCTGTCGTTTTGTCCGTTTTATTAATACAATTTGAAAACCTACAGTGTCCTTGAACACTTGAACACTTCGACGTTGTCCGAAGGCAATACTTTGCATCCACCATTATTAATGTAAATTGATGGCATATATATGGACCCGAGAAAGTCAAACTGGCGGCTTACGGCATTCCTTTCATCAAGCAAAAGGATGTAGATGCAGTGTCATAAGCATTTCAAACATTGCACGCGTATATTTTATTCCCTCTTAGGAACATTAAAATAAATTAAAATATTTTAAAGGACAAACTTTTTTATAATTATCATTTTAAAATAGATGAGGGTTATTTATATATCTCAAGATCCTTTTGTAGATTGACCTTGCTCAGAAACTTGAGGTTCAGAACATGATTTTAATAAAATTCAGAAAGCAATTACCGCTTTTTAAAAAAAAAAATTCGTGAACTACAGAAATGTGATCAAATGGGGCTTTTTTTAACAATAAGAGAGGTTTTCCTCAAATATAAAAAAGGTTTTTACCTTAAAAATAATGTGGAAGAAGAGTTTAAAGTTTTATGAAAAATAGTATTTACTTTTTGTAAACGAGAGTACACAGAAGTATGGTACACTCTTTATCTAAATAAGTTTAAAGCTGCATATTAAAACGGTTATTTTTTATATTTCGAATTCCTGATAAATCAATACATTTATCCAAGTTTTCCCTCTAGCTGTTCTAGCCAATTACTTCCACTTATTGCAAAGAAATTAAAAATTTCAATATATGAATTTATTTTGACATCCTTTTATATGTGATATAAAACAAATTAAATTAGGCATTTTTAAAATTCTGGGAGTAGAGAAGTTGAGAAATTCTCAGCTTCTTTAGTCAGCAGTCAATCGATATGCAATACCGAATCGAAACTAAATTTTTTTGTGCGATGCCAAATTGACATATCAATTAGAAGAATAGTTAATGTATAGGATACTAAAACCATGCCATAAAAATTAGTTTTTACATTTTCAGATCCGGATTTTAAATCCAAGAAAGAGAAAGATGGCTGGATAAAAGAAAAAAAATGCTTTATGATTTAACTTGGAAAGATAGTTATTGCTCTAAAGCGCAAAAATTTGGAGAGGAAATTTAATAGATAATTAAAAGGTAACTTTTACTTGGAGTTCTGTAAATTTTGAAATTTAGGCGTCATTCCACTTACAACTTTAATTCTGCTGTTGAGAAAACTATGCACATTCGTTCTTAGAGGTTGAAAAATGAATTATCCACAATTGATATACTATAATAAAATGACTAGTCCCATTAGATAAAAATTACCTCGTCATAATAGTCTTCTTCCTGAAATGATGAAACGTCTCTCAAATAAATATAAATTATTCCTAAAACCCTCAAAAATAGAAACGAAAAAAAAAATTGTAATGAATGATTCTAGTGCATGAAACTCCGAAATCAAACTGAGCAGCAGGTGCACTTCATCATTACTCTTAAATTCTACTGCTGACACCAAACCTTAATTCTGCTAATAAGAGAAATTTCCACATTCGTCCATTGAGGTTGAAAAAAGAAATATCCACAATCGATATCCTACGGCAAGATATCTAGTTCCATTGGATGAAAATTGATTCATCATAATAGTCTTCTTGAAATGATGAAACATGTGTCAAAAAATTAAAAATTGTTCCTAAAATTCTAAAAATATATAAGCGAAAAAAAATTTACCGACGCGATTCTCCAACCTCACAATACAAAATAAAACCCAGCCTATGTTGAGCTTCAGTCCTACTTAATTACAGTCACAGCTAACATTAAACCATAATTCCACAGTTGAGAGATTTATCTACTATCGTCCGTTGAGACAGAAAAATAATGTATAAACAATCGATTTCCCATCGCAAAATGTCTGTGTTCATTCGATGAGAATTGTATCATCATAATAGTCTTCTTGAAATGACGAAACGTCCGTGAAATAATTAAAATTTTTTCCTAAAATACGAAAAAAATAGAAAAGAAAATAAATCTCTAACGACAAGATTCTAAACCCTGAAAGTTTAAAATCAAACACATCTACTGGTGCACCTGAACCCTACTCAACCCCAGTCAACGCTAACATTGAACCTTCATTCTCTTAGTAGGAGAACTGTCCAATTCGCCCGTTGAGATAAATTTAAGTATCCACAACTGATTTTCTACGGCAAAAAGTCTGCGTCCAATCGATGAAAATTCCTCTTCAGAAAGGTATTCTAGAAATGATGAAAAATCTAAAAAGTAATAATAAATTCTTCCCAAAATCCTAACAAAAAAAATGAAATAAAAAATTCTAACAACAGCATTCTACAACCTGAAACTCCAAAAACCATCCCAACAACTCTAATCCTCAACCACAGTTTATCAAAGCACATGCTAACTTTAAACCTTCATTCTCTAAATGAGATATCTGTCCAATTCTTCTGTTGCGATAAAAAAATGAAGTATCCACAACGGATTTCCTATGGCAAAATACCTGGGTCCATTCGATGAAAATTCCTCATCGCAATGGTCTTCTTCTAATAAAGAAAAGTCATTAAAAGTAATAATGAATTCTTGAAAAAATCCTAATAAAAAACAATGAAACAAAAGATTTTAACAACAGCATTTTAAAACCTGAAACTCCAAAAACAATCCCAACAACTCTAAGCCTCAACCACAGTCTATCACAGGCAATGCTAACTTTAACCCTTCATTCTCTAAATGAGATAATTGCTTAATTCTTCCATTGAGATAAAAAAAATGTCGTATCAACAACGGATTTCCTAAAGCAAAATGCCTGGGTCCATTCGATTAAAATTCCTCATCACAATGGTCTTCTTCAAATGATGAAACGTCATGAAAGTAATAATAAATTCTTCAACAAATACTAATAAAAAACAAAAAAGTGAAAAATTCTAACAACAGCTTTCTACAACCTGGAATTCCAAAAACAATCCCAACAACTCTAATCCTCAACCACAGTCTATCAAAGCAAATGCTAACTTTAAACCTTCATTCTCTAAATGAGATATCTGTCCAATTCTTCCGTTGAGATAAAAAAAATAAAGTATCTACAACGGGTTTCCTATGGCAAAATGCCTGGGTCCATTCGATGAAAATTCCTCATCGCAATGGTCTTCTTCTAATGATGAAACGTCATTAAAAGTAATAATAAATTCTTCCCAAAAGCCTATTGACAAACAATGAAACAAAAAATTCTAACAACTGCATTCTGCAACCTGAAACTCCAAAAACAATTCCAACAACTCTAATCCTCAACCACAGTCTATGACATAAAATGCTAACTTTAAACCTTCATTCTCTAAATGAGATACTGTCTAATTCTTCCGTTCAGATAAAAAAAATGAAGTATCCGCAACGGATTTCCTATGGCAAAATGCCTGGGTCCATTCGATGAAAATTCCTTATCGCAATGGTTTTCTTCTAATGATGAAACGTCATTAAAGTAATAATAAATTCTTCCCAAACTCCAAACAAAAAAACAATGAAAAAAATCTAACAACAGCTTTCTACAACCTGGAACTCCAAAAACAATCTCAAAAACTCGTGCACTTTCATTCTCTAATTGAGACAACTGTCCAATTCTTCCGTTGAGATAAAAAAAAATGTAGTATAAACAACGGATTTCCTATGGCAAAATGCCTGGTTCCATTCGATGAAAATTACTCATCGCAATGGTCTTCTTGAAATGATGAAACGTCATTTAAGTAATAATAATATCTTCAAAAAATCCTAATAAAAAACAATGAAACAAAAAATTCTAACAACAGCATTCTACAACCTGGAACTCTAAAAAAAATCCCAACAATTCGTGCGCCTCAACCATAGTCTATCACAGCCGAAACAAAATTTAAACCTTCATTATCTAAATTAAATAGCTGTCCCATTCTTCCGTTGAGATAAAAAAAAAATAAAGTATCCACAACAGATTTCCAGTGGCAAAATGCCTGGGTCCATTCGATGGAAATTCCTCATCGCAATGGACTTCTTTAAACGATCAGAACTGAAAATGTGATGGCAACATTTAATTAAAGGCTGATTTTTTTTTTTTTTTTTGAGATCCTCCAGAAGATTTTCCTTTTTTTGCGAAATAAATTGTTGAAAAAAAAAACGATTAAATTAAATGTTTAAAAATTCATTTAAAAATAGTTTTAATTCGTAAGTCAAAACATTAATATCATTGAAAAGCTATTTTTTTGAGCTTTAAAGTGATGCAAAAATCAATTTTGTGCTGTTATATTTTCGGAAGATATAGCGAAAAAACGTTAAAATTTGGCTTATTTTTTAATTAATTAAAATTTTAATTAAAAATTCAAAAAAAGGGCTCCAAGGTGCATATTCCCGGCACCCAAGGTATACATATACCAAATTTGGTAGCTGTAGGTCGAACGGTCTGGACTGTACAGCGCCAACACACACACACACACACACACATCGTGCTTTATTATAAGTAAAGAT
>JAOUZG010024796.1:18515-44806 GCA_026289955.1 Argiope argentata | reverse complement strand
AGATATTATATATATATATATATATATATATATATATATAATATCTTTACATTTATTAATCTACCACAAGGCACCTCAGTCAGGTCTCAGTCAAATGGGGGGGGGGAGTATCAGACTGTCAGGGATCATGGGATTAAATAGAAATCATCGATCTGAAATGAATCTTTATGATAAATTCCTAAATTGCTTTTAATGATTTTAGTCAAATAAGTCCTTAATTATTCCGAAATTGAATGTAAATCAATTAAATATTCATCTGTTGTTGAAACCCATCTTAGAATCCTCAAAATATTGCAATATTGCTTTCCTGTAATTTTTCAACCATCTTTGATATTTTAAGAGATGTTGAATAGATTTTAGATTATAATTCTTAGATTTTGGGCAAAATTCGGGGCAAAAATTACGGTTTTTGTTAATCTAAAATATTTTACCAGCTTGATTACAAAGGTACAAGATCCGGTGATGTTTTTCGAAAATTCCATATCCTATTGAAACATGTCATTCGAAGATAAATTCTCTTTTCAGAATATTGATCTAGTTGCGAGTTGATTCGCCGAGAGTATCCGATTGTTACTGCTAATAGAATCTGCTAAGAAGCAATTAGCAGTCAGTATGTATGTTGTGACTTAAAGCAAGTGTTGTTATCTGTGTATATACTGTTTGTCCATAAGGAGATCTCTGACCGACAGTCGTCTATGTTTACGGCGGGAGTTATAGAAACAGGTTACTGCAGGAAAAGTCCATTTCGCAGAGGTAGAAATTCATTCAAGTTTCTTACGTTGGCTCATTTAGCACCTAATTGGCGGTATTGATATATTGCCTTTAATTTTCGAATGCAAATTTGAAAAATAATTCACTGGGCCGAAAATCCTTTGCTTACTTGGATTTTTAAAAAAAATATATTATTCCTGTTAGAATAATATAGAAATTCCTTTCTGATTAGTACAGAAAGAACAGAGTAAATCAAATAGAAAAACTGAATAATTATTTAAGTCTAACGAGTGCACAAGAAGAAAAAAAAATAAGAAGATTCCAGCATGACAAAAAATTAATCTTCATTTTATTTGTTTTAAATTTTTGTAACTAATTAAGAACCAATTCTCCGCAGCAAACGCGAAGTAATCTGTTTAATTCAACATAAAAATAATAACATAATAATCGTAATTGTTTCATAATTTTTATAAAAGGTTGCTGTTAGTAAAATATCCATTGTTAAATATGTTTAAAACTTCTCCAAAGTAAATTTATTTATTTATTTTTGATATAAATACTATTTTTTGAAACTCAAAATTAACAATTACATTTTATCAAATTTTAAGGATAATCAAAAGTATGTTAAGCTGAAACTTTTGATAATCGACTTATTGAATAACAGAAAACAAGAGCACATTATTGAAAAAATAGAAAATAACAAAAAGGAATCAAATAAATTTCGTAGCTTCAGAAAATAAACTAAATAAAATTCTATATCTTCTATAACTTACGATTAAACTAATTGAAATGAAACAAAAAAGCAATTTTAAAATTCCCTTTTTATTTATAAAACACATTAATTATTATTAAAAGAGTGCAAAACTAGCAGAGATCGTATGACAGTTGTGTACTTTCAATTAAAAGAATTCTAAAACACTGTGACAAGATTCCGTTTCTTCTGAATCGGAATCCGATTCAGTGCTTCCAATCTGAATAACTAGTTCTTCTAAAACCCCATCTTTTTCCCGATACGAATTTTCAGCAAGTTTCAAGCAAAATTCTATAACATTATGCACAATTTTACGTGCTTGTGATTTTAAAGTCTCTCCATTCTTAAATCGAAAAGGCATTTTAAAGGATCTCGACATTCAAGGAACAAAAATTATTAAATAATGAAATGCAGTTAATATTAACCAAAGAAAATATTAATAAAATATAAAAGAAGTAAGCTAAGCAAATATAAAGATACGAGCAACTGCGGTAAAAGCGAGAAGACGAATGAGCAATAGTTTTTTTATCGCTTCATTTTTTCGTCAAGATAAAGAATACCCCCGCAGACTTCCGTTCGATTCCACCCATTCGAAATGGATCCTCCCTATCGACGCCTGTTTCTATAACGCCCGCCGTAAACATAGACGACTGTCGGTCAGAGATCTCCTTATGGACAGACAGTACTTCGGCAGTAATTTAAAATCTGTCCGTGTTTCCTTACGGAATGAACTGTCCTTTCTCATGATCCAGCATGTTTAGCTTCTTTCATTTTACAATCACTGAATGATTTTCGAAATATATATGTATAATATAAAGGATGCAATACAATTTTTCGTCCTTTGCATATTTCGGTTGGCAGTGGTTATGTACAAGATTAACATTTTGCTTCAAATAAAATATTTGAGTTCAAATCAATATCTAATTTCTGAAGAAACGGTCATAATAATTTAGTATAAATGCTGGATAATTTTTTTTAAAAAAATATTTCTCATATTTGCTTCGAAATGATTCTGGTTCATATTATTCAATGGCATTTTTATGAATTCCTTTAATTATTGGTGTATTTAAATCCTATTCGAAAGATGACATTATACCCTTCAATAATGCTACCAGGTATAGAGAGCCAGAAACGTGTCTACCAAACTTGTCGAACATCCTACTGTCTAGACTGATATCAATCTGCTTAGTATAGGTGTTAAAGGTCACGATTTTGGGGTGAGAGGAACGCGAAGCCTTATTTCACCAATGAATCACTGGGAGGGGGAGGCATTTAACTTATGGTGCTAACTAAAGTGATCGTTGCATCACCAAGAATAAATGACCTCAATTTAGCAGTGTGATTTTGGAGATTGGTGAGGCTCTCATCTGACACTATCTCAAAATTGGGAGGTTGTTTCCAAAATAATCCTCTATATTTTTAATGCGGGACAAAAATATAGGGAATCTAAACCGTGATTTCTTGATATGTCTTTAATGAAGGAATATCCGTTATTAATCAATCATTATTGATGGTTAAAAATGTATGAACATGCTAAAAAATAAAAATATGAAATTAGAAAAGTATAAAATCGTTTAGATAATGGAAATGTTATTCGGTTAAGTTGTTGTTTCTTATGGCACTTATCATAAACAATTCCTCTAATAAAATTAGCAATTTTAAGCTGAGTTTTAGTGTCCCTTGTTTCAGTAGCGCCATCTAGGGCCAAGAGTACTATAGAACTATCAAATCGTTACTGTTTAAGGTGTGTACTTCATTCATAAATTTCTCTAGTTCAGTAACCCTAATGGTATTGTCTCTAGTTGAATGACTTTATGGTTATAAAACATTTACACATGTTCCAGCCACTTTGCACAAGGAATCTTCGGCTAAAGGTGTATGAACTCACAATCCAAGGGATGCGAACTCCCCCCCCCCCCTACCTACCGGATAATCCCATCCTATTTGGTTCAGTTCTACAAAGCTATTCGCTATGGCTGTGTTTGATTTCAGAGATACTGATTTAAAGCAGTGACTGTGCACACTAAATACATCTCAAGATTATCCATCACGATAAAAAGTATAGTCTGGGTAAGTTCTGGCAATTCACGATTGTAAACGAATTGTCAGAACTGAAAATAAACAGCTGCTAAGAAGTGCTGATTTGGTACTTAATATATGCTGCACAACACGTGTTAAATGTTTTAAATGTAATAATAGATATATGTTACTATTACATCATATCTGGTTATTAGTTGATTCCCATCACATTCACTTGCACAGCCGCATTTTAAGGCACATTCGCAGGCCTCAATGATAGAACACAGTTGAACAACCATGCATTTGCCGAAACTTGAACCCGGGACGCCCAGATCACTAGGAAGACACGCTACCTCTGTGCAAGGACGCTGGCATTACAAATATAAAATAAATTACAATATATAGTTGCTAAAATCTCTATTTCAAATATTTTTTTTTGTCAAGGCGCCATGTTAAGAACCTCTCTGAGTTCCAAAAACACATTTCTGAAAACGTTTTGTCTGTCGTTCGATGCGTTTGTAAACACGATAAAACAAAAAAGGTAGGAGCTACATATATCAAATTTTATATGTATTTTCCATACAAACTATAGTCTCTTTAATATAAATAAATTAAATGTGATGTTAATATGAATAACCTAAACAGAAACTTGTAGCGATGTCCTTTAGCTTAAGTACTTTCAATGAAGAATTGAATTCTTTCTATATGTGTGACGTACTATTAATTTAAGTTGTATGATTGCAGAACCTCTTATGTACAAACATAAGTGCTTTACTGAATAAATTTCGTGTTCTTATGTATTTTTATATGCATGAGATAAAATTTTGAATGCTAAAATATATTTAAGATTTGATTTGTCTTGAGCGAAAAAAAGGAAAGGAAAAAATATATATTTTCCTCTAAATTGAAAAAACAAAATATTATTTCCCTTTAAAAATTTTCAGGAATTTATTTTTAAACAAAAAAGATAAAATCCAAAAGAGATTTTAATATTCACAAACTTTGAATGTTTACTCGCCTTTAAACTTTCAAACACGTTTTTCTCGAAACTTCCGTAAAGCTTCTTTGAAAAAGTAGTCCTTTTTTTTAATATTATCATTCAATATGAAATGACTACTTAAGGATAATTTTATTTTCAAACGGAAAACGTACTACGCACATTTTATATTTCTTTTATACTTTGAATTTCTCTTCTAAGTTTTGAATGTCTGTATCAAAATAGAATAAATCTTCGAAATATTTGAGCTAACATTTTAAAAGATAAATATGTTATCAAGTATAAAAGATTGGGAACGCTCCATAATGGCGATTATTTTACTCATATTTCAAACATAAAACTAGTGAGTTGTTTTCAAACATCAGTAAAAACACCGAAAAAGTTCTGGTCTTTTCAACTAGCTCTATGGTTTGAGATTCTTATAAAAGAGAATCAGTTTACAAACAATTGCATTAAAATACACATTTAAGGTGATATATATAAAACAAATATTTAAAAAAAATTAGAAGATATACCAAATTTAATATTTTTGCAAACTGAATGACATTTACTGCAACTATAAAAATATATTTTAAAACCAATTTTTTTTTTTCATTTGAAAAAGAAATCGTGAAGCGAAAAAGAATTTAAGACATATTATTAAAATCCGGAAGCGATAACACTCTAATCACAATTTGGCGCATTTGGCGACCAATTGGCTCGTAGGTAATATAATTTGTGTTATTTCCAATTAAATCCCTTGCGTATATTTTAATGTTCAGGGTTCATTCCAGAAATCTTTTTAAATATTATGATAGAAATTAAAGTTGTTTTATTTTAATATCATTACATTTGTTCTATTCATTTTGACTATGAACTATAGTGAAACTATCAAGTTCCATATCGCCATACTGTTCATAAAAATGCAAATTTCATGATAATCCAATTCTTTAAATTTTTAACTTTTCCTATTTATTTATCTACTAAACTAGACCCATATTGAGCCAAATCCTTACATCTTGGATTCTATCAATGGAAGAAAATATCGCGATTAACCCTTTACATGGGATATGAATTTCCTGATGCGGCAAGAGACATGGAGTCAAAATGATTCCTTTGTTATTTATCTTTTTTCTCTATTGTAAACAGTATTGAAATTTATTTCGGAAACAAAATTTTCTGGAAATCTTGTAATACTAAAAGTAAAGCACCATTGTAACATACAATGGTAGTACCATTATTAAAGATGCTAAATGTCTAAAATAGTTTAAAATGTTTAAAATAAATGTTTAAAAGATACTAAATGTTGGAAAGATGTTATAAGGAAAATCTAAACAATCTTTTAATGTGTATTTATTTTGCTTGGCTATTACGGAATGAAACCAAAGTTTGTGATATTAGAATTTCAAAAACAAAAATGACGAATACAATATTTTAAAGTATGATTTTAAGAATACTACTTTGTTCGTTTTGCATGATTCAAATTAAAAGCAACTTCAAGGACATGGTGTCAATGACTCCAAAAATAACAATAAAAAAGAAAAAGAATAACAGGGTTATGAGCACGACTACTTCATACTTAGACTTTTGCCAACGTACTTTTTTATTTCACAAATATGGTGAGGCTTTTTAAACATGCAATGTCCCAAAATGTCTATAGTTTTTTAAAATTCATTTTAGTCTATTTTTAAAATTCAATAGTAATCAAGTAATATACATAACATAATTTGTAATTATTTTTTATCATCTTCCTATATCTACACCTTTCTTTAATAAAAAGATACTTTAAATAATGGAGAATTCTATATATATAATTCACATGCTCCTTTTTATTTTGAAAATAGTAAAAATAACTTAGTCTACCCATAAAGAAACTTGTTCAACACAAATTATGCTGTATATAACTTGATATGATTAATGGTTCGAGGATGTCTTCTTTAAAAAAGAAGGGTGAAAAAACTGAATCTGAAAATGATACAAAGTTCCGCCCACAAATTGAATTTCCACCCTATCCTTAAGAAGTTATGCAATTTACACGGATATGTTTCTGGTTCTAAATTTAGCCGATGATGTGTCTTAGTTCGTCTTTATCTAATTAGAAATTTGCGATCTGTCCTATTTACAGTTTAACCTAAGAATTAAACTCCTATTATAAATTGACTGCAATGACATAATGCAGCAATGTGTTAGTTGATTATCAAAATTATCCACAGAATTTCTTGGAGTTATTATCTAGAGTTTGATAACCTCAATCGTATTTTTTTTCCATCTGCACAATTGAATTAAATTTTATGTTTCGAGAATATAGCACTTTAGATATATGATTGAAAATCCATAAAGTACTTGTGGATTTCTCATAATTTTTGAATAGATTTAGAATGTAGTTTTAGAGTGAAAGCTTCAGAAACGATCATTGTATGGTCGCATGATGTAAGAGGTCGTTGTCCTAACTTAGGGATACCGCGTCTTCCGCGTGATGTGGTCTTTCCGGATTCGAGTTTCCGATTCGGGTATGGTTGTTCAATCTGTGAGGTGAGTGAATGTGACCCCGTATAAAAAGGGGTTGTGCAAATGAATAAGACTCGGGAAATAGCTAAGTCGTACTCTTGCCCCGAGTTAGCGCAGCTGAAATAAAAAGACGCTCAATCGGCTTAAAATCACTGACGACCGTTTGCACGCTTGTCCATGGCAAGTGCCGTTAGAAACAACAGCAAAAACAAAAGGACGTAAGAGCATGGTGAATAATGATTTCTTTTTTGTATGCATAACTTTTTTTGCTTACAATCGGATAAAATTTATAAAAAGAAAAAAATGACAATATTGGCTAATGATTATTTTATAATTATATTGTTTAGTTTTACATTCACTAGAAGCCTCAAGTGATAGGTTTGTTCACATGGGACTACTGTTTTTGTTTGTAATGACACTTGCCATGGACAAGCTTGCTGACGCAAGCAGCAATTTTAAGCCGAGGGTGCGCCTTTTGTTTTAAGTAGCGCCAAATAGGGCCAAGGCCTTAATTACTCACGCATCACATTCTCTAGTACAGCTCTTTTTTTAAGAGGGGGGGAAGGCACATTCTCACAACTCACAGATAAAAGAAATAAAGAACAGACATGCCCGAACCGGGACGGGACAAGTGAACAGGGCCCAGATCACAGGGAAAACCCGCTACCCTAGGCTAGAACGTCGGCTCTCTCGAAATATTGCTTTTATTTGATTTCAGAGAAACGTTTACCATAACTCTGTATTCACGATTCCTTCAAAGAAACCGAGATTAACCTACCTAATAGAGACAACCTCATAACATAGCTTTTATTTGAAAAAAAAAGTAACAATCCAGCTAATCTCTTCTATAAATTTCATGGTTTTGCAACTTTTGTTTTTTTCTCGTCTTTTAAACTGTAAAATCAATCTGAATACTTCTTAATTAATTTTAAGTAAAGAAGAAAATTCACGTGATTAAATACTTGTGATAAAAAAAATGTCAAAACGCTTTGAGTTTCAGGACAACAATGTAATTTATTGTTGAAAGTTATGAAAAAAAAATATATTTAAAAAGTGTCAATATTATGCAAATCTATTCGCGACAATTAAAAAATAGAATTAATAACTAAGAAAATTATTTTTATATTAAATATTATTAGTAATTAGATTATTATTTAGCAATAATAGTTAAGACGTTTAAGAAATAGTATTAATAAGAAATGCTATTAATTGGTAAAAAGAATTTTAATTTTCAAATGAAATAAAATTGATTTTTTGCAGTGATATTTTTTGGTGGTTACCGTAGGAAAAATATCAAAATTCAGCATAATTTTAATCGATTAAATTTCTAACAAAAATTTAAAAATCGCTTACCAGTGCACTTATCGGACCTACCAAGAATATTTATATAAAATTCATTTGCTGTAATTAAAAAAAAATAGTGTGCTGAACCAGGCAAAATTTTGAAGCTTCTCCATGATAACTTCTAAAAATAATAAAAAATAATAATTTTCATGTTATCTTAAATTTAAAAAAAAATTCTTTTAAATGATACTAAACTGATAATTCAGCAATTTTTGACTGGATTTTTGAAATATTAAGATACTTTTTGTGCTTGATTTTCAAGATCATATTGCAATGTTGCTCTGAAATCCAAATTGTTTTTATTTTTTCATTAGATGTTGAATCATGTTATATTTTACTGTTGAAAATTTTAAATAAGATTTTTTTAACTATCTGTACAGTTTGCAACAGGAATAGAAATTGGTCAAAAATTGGATGAATTAGAGCTTACATTGTTATTAAGGCTATGCTATCAAAGTATTAGTCTCAATTAAAATGTTTCATGTGCAGATAATATGTTAGATAATTAAAATAATATGGCTTTATTATCTGACAATTTAATGGAATCTAGGATATGAAATTATATGTGAACAATGAAATGAAATAAAATGTAATTTATATCCAAAACAACTAGTGATTAAATAAAATTTATCCCTATTAAAATAAAATAAAAATTCAAATATTTTGCAATTGTTTGTGTATGTGTGTATTCTGTGCAGAATACTTTTTAAGATATTCCAAGCAATGAACACTATTTAAGCACATAGAACGGAAAAATTACTGATGGGTTATTTTTAAACATTGTCCAAAGCGTGAATAGCTTCTAAATTTAGTGCTTTAAGGCTGCAGCAAAATATAGCTAAAAATTGACAATTTAACACTTTATCTCGATAACAAAACAAACACTCTATCTAAAGGTCACTATTTTAGGAACTCTCAAATAAAAACGAGGCTTTTAGAGGCTCAAAATATCCCAAAGCTCTAAAATGTTGGCACTTTTGCGAGGAAATTACGTTCTGACATCTTGTAAAAGGAAACAGCTTTTAATAAATTTGGTGGTCTTAAGATCCGGTAGAAATTACTGGAAAAGTAAACGGGCCAAGGAAAGCGATGCAAGTGCTTTTTTTAGATTAGTTCTTCTATTCTAAAATGGTATCTAGGAGTTAAAATGTGATTTATTTTGGGATATCTTTGATTTAAAATAAGCTTATATTAAACTGAACAGAAATTTCTTGAAATGCTTTGCTTAACAAGATATAAATACTTCTATACATAGTATAAAATGAAGTCTCCTGAAAGCGTAAGTATGTTGAAACCTCAAAAACTAGAGAAATAGTTAACGGATATTGGAGATATTTATGCCATTTTGTAGAGCATTTATTGGGAAAGGTTTTAGTATATTAAAATTATATCAAAATAAAAAGGGAGTTTTATAATTACGATTTTGACTTATCCATGCATGCGCATGTGCAAATAGCAAGAGCTGTGGTATGCATATGCGATACATTTCTTTGTTTACGTCTGATTTTAAATAGCGATTCAAATCTCATAATGCCGAAAAGAAGGAAATTCAATTTCGAAAGGATCACCTGTGTTTTATAACCGGACGTGTCACATTTTTATCTTTGTAACAGTCTAAATATTTTTGAATGTGTGCTGTAAAAAATTGTCTTGTAGCTATTTTTGATAATTTCTAAACATATTTTTACGTCTGTTTGATGTTGCGTAACATGCGCAAGTCTTATCAGATGGAGACTGGACTTAAGTTTAAAGCTCATTTTTCTTCTTGGAGGCTATGCCCCGGGCAACGCCGTGCGGGTACTGCTAGTGAACTATAAATATTTATTCCTATATTCTATAATAACATCTCTTGCTTTTATTTGATATTGATAAAATTAAGCCTTTGAGCTCCTCAAAAAGATCAGTATCAACTTTTCTATAAATTAATTACAAGTAAGAAAATTATTTCGGTGTTTTTTCTTTACTTCGGTCGAAAATACTACCTCACACAAATTATTTATGCTATCTTCCAACTCATAAGTTTTTTCTTTAATTTTTAGAGACTTTTAAAATTTAAATTGTTACACAATCTATAATAATTTTATTTTGATGTAACTCAAACTTGTGTCCTTGTTTCCTTAAATTATCTGTTAAAGCACTTTTTCCATTGTTAAATTAGGAAAAATATTACATTCTTTGGGTATATAAATTCAAATCAGGATTCTCGAATCCACTTTATTTCTCAGGGTTTTTTTTATAAATCTTGAAGTTTCAAATATCCTTGAGTTCGAAAAACAGACTTTTTGAATCATTTCTGTCTGTCTGGGAACATAACACAAAAACGCTTTGATCTTGATGGGAAAAAACTTGGTTTATGAACTCGACACAAATTCCTTGATTTCTAACAAATACTGAAAAAAAATCCATTCATAAGAAATCCGTCTGTTCGAATACCAAAGAACATGATATTCAGGAAACATAAAGATCAAATTCATAAAATACAGACTTAGGATCTAAATTGTTTATCTAGAGTTTAAAGCGCTTAAACGTATCAATTTTTGAACTAAATTTTTTAAATGGTTGAAAATTTGTCTGCTTGTCTGTTTTTATTTAATTTTAATTTTTCTGTTTTTATTAACCATTTCAATGGTTAATAAAATTATATTTATTTATCCACGCAAGTTCACGTACATTTTTTAAACTTGTAGTAGATGACACTTAATATCAGGAACTACAATTTTTCCAAATATTCATTCATTAAATTTAATTAATTTTTAATACTTTAAATAGAGTTTTTGTAGTTTGTAATAAGGGTTAGAATCAACAGACAGTAGCTCAATAGGTACAATGCAATGATTTCGGTATTTTTCATGCGCAGGGGAATAATGCGAATTCATTTCTTGCGAAAACCCATCATTTTTTTATATAAATTGTTGATATTAACTATTATTATTTAATAAAGAGTAACTGAAATTTTTAAAAATCATAGTTAATGAATTGACTCAAAAAATATTTTTTATATAATTGTTTCTTGTATAAAGTACGTAAAAAATATTGTTCCGAAAATAGAAGATAATCATGTGATTAAATATTTCTATAAAGTACTGTCTTAATTGCAGCTATGAAGTTTATAAAACTTCGAAAATTAAATAAAGTTTTTTTCAGAAAAAGGAAAATTACGCAAATTATTATTAAAAAGAGTTCTTTTTAATATTTCATTGGTATAGAAATTGATTATCAACTATAATACTTTCGACGTTATTGCTCAGGCACTCCAAAATGTTGGTTAGTTTTTAATTCAATGCAAGTTTTAAGGATTTTCTAGGTGAATTTTCATCCTCCGAAATATATTTGCATCAAATTTAGTATCTTCATCTGAAAAGGGTAGTTCGTAAATTATCAATATTCGTATTTACTTTACTTTATTATTACATAAATAAAAAATACATGATTTGAGAGGCTTTTCTTATAAATGTTCATATAAAAATTTAACAGATTTATTCATTTATTCGTATTTTTTTCTTATATTTTTATTCAAGAAATCACAATAAAAAACAAGCAATATTAAAATTATTTTAATTTAGAGTGCAGAAATATTCTTTTCACTTGAAAACTAATATGTAAGGTTTGCGGATATCAATTTTAATATAAACGTTAGAAATATGTTTAAAATTATATAGGAAATATTTAGAATTTTTTTCTAGTTATTTTCCATTTGAATTTTTTTAATGAAAAGCTTTTTATTTTATTATTAAACTGATATCTTAAACCTTATGAAATGGAAAACTGGTTTATCTTTCACATTACTCAATTTTTTTATAACTTAAAAGTAACAGATCAGTTTTGAAATTCATCTTTTAGCAACGAAATTCTCTATATATTTCTTTAATAATTTTTTCTTTAATAATTTGTAAGAAAAATAATATTTACTTTCGTTTCTAGAATGATAAATTGATTCAAACTGTAAAAAATATATAAAAAATGTCAGAGTAATAAGGGTTTTTACTTAAGCTTTGAGGGTCATTTTTCAATATTTCTCTAATGTTTAAAATTTTTCAGTTTTTACGGTTTGAAGGAACTGAGTTATAAATTTTTATTTTTAATCTCTATAATAATTCTATAAACATAAAATTATATTTAATACCAACATATGCTTCCATAGTAACCTATTTGCAGATAAAATATTATTCTTTAATTTAAATATTTATTACAATTATTATCATGCCAGAACATGTTATTTTAGGGATGAGGATTTTGTTGTCAACAAAAATCCGTATTTAAAAAATAAAAATTTTATTATCTGCATGAGCATCTCAAAAAATCAGTTTTTAGTAACGCGTTGCCATCCCATTTACAAAACCTCTGATTAAAAAAATAAAAAAATTATTGACTACAGCAAATAAAACCTAGAAAAAGGTCATTTTGAGTACGTGATTATGTGAAATGAAATAAATAGGAAAGGTGATACTTTTTTAAACATTAAATGCGAGACACAGTTAATTTGATAGTTTGCAATAATAAAGTTACTCATTCAATGAAATAATTAAAATTAATAAAAATATAATTAAACATACACAAGGACGTGGTGTTTGGCCGTCCAAGAAATTATGTTTTGACTTGATGCATTGAAGAATGCATAGTAGATTTCAATTTAATCTTTTATTGAAGATATACAGTTAAAAAATTGTGTGAATTTGGATTATTTACACGAAAACGTTAAATATGAGCTCAGCTGTAACTATGTGTATTTACTTTCAGGTTTTCTTAGAATTTGAATGCTAAGAAATTTATGGTAGAAAATTAGCCTTAAAAACTTTTAACTTGGCTTCTATAAAACATTATCTTTACACTAGCAATAGAAATATAAAACTAATTACATTCGATATTTCCTCTAATGTATTCGACAGAATTCAGTTTAAAATAATATATAAAATCCTTAAAATAACTTTTATTCTAATGACATAAATATTTTATTCAAATTAGAAGCTTTTAAAAACATTCACCTTTTAGAGATCAAAAGAAACGAAAAATTGTGCAAACATTCAATTTATTTATTTTTCTGTAACAAAATTAGTAGTAAATAAATTCTGAAACCACCCTAATTACAGCAAATTTTCTTATTCTTTTGAAATATATCTTCTATGAAATAGCATTTCCCCTAGTTTCTGAAACGAAAAATCTGCGAAGATCATTAGTTAATGCGAATAACAGATTAATGAGCATTTAAATGTAGCGAATAATTGAAGAAATTGGTCAAAGATTCTGAATAACATTCTTAATTTATTCCCGAGTGTGATTTTTTTAGAAAAACTTCTTGTGCAAATTTTAGTGCAGTTTAAGAAAAGCAAAGTGTAAGAAGTAAAGTTAATTATCAAATCATTGGGGACTTGTTATTGAGGGCAGAGTCCATTAAGAAAAGTAATTAGTTGTCATCTTAAATAAATAGCCGTCGATTATTGAATACTCCAAAGTGCTCCAAGTTTATTTACGTTGTGGGAGGTATAAATATTTATGCAGAATTAAAGTCAATTTTTTTTTAATCTTTAAGAATAATTTGACTTAAAAATATCTGTGTTGTGGATAGGGAACGAATTTTTGAAATTTAATTATAATTCGAGTTGCTGTAAAGAAATAATTTTAAATCAAACTGACACAAAATAATTGGAAATTAGCAAACAAGACAATTAATTCGTTAGGAGACTTATTGAATAGAAAAAAGATATATCACTAACTGTCTGGATAATAAATTTAGAAAATGATATATATAATTTTCATAAAATATAAAAAATATAGCAGTTACATTATATTTATCTTCTCTTTTGAATACTAGTTGGCAATGTGTGATTAAGTACGCATCTCATAGTTCATTAGGGTTGTGAGAGATGCTGCTGCTCTCTTAAGCTGCGTGCATAAATGTCTTGTCTTATTTTTGTTTAGTGCGTGAATGTGGTTATAAAAACGTATGTTCCTGAAAACATGCCTCCTGTTTCCTTTCAGCCCAGATTCTAATAATCTACATTCCACCAGACTATGATTTAAATATATGTATCAATGAAAGACCAAAAATGTTTAAAACTTTCTCTCACTCTGTCTGTGTGTGAAATAATATCTAATGAAACTAAATTCTAAAATTTATTTTCATATTTCACTTGCCTTATCTTAACTATAACACCAATTTTTAAATGATTCTGATTTTCAATTTCCCTCGAAAGTGAAATGATGAGACCGTAAATACCTGTTGAAAATTGTATAAGTTAAAAATACTTTCTCAAGTTTACATTTTTCTGCTTTCCAGTTTCGGCCCACTCTGTTGCTCTCATCATCGCACCTCATACTCTCCCAATAATCTTTATAATAGAAAAAAATGTGGACTACTTCGCTAAATCCGGAAGACAAAAATTTAATAAATGATTCCATCATTGTTTCATTTATTTATAAACTATATTTCACACAAACGAATTCAAATGCTTGCTATTAAGAAACACATTGTCTATTTTCTGTATTACAAAATAATCTGTATTTCTGCCCATTTTTTTTATTACTGAGGTTCTACCGAAGTGTAATGCGAAAATTTCAATAATTTTCCTGCTTTAAAACTTTCGAACTAATGTAAAATGTTTTTAAATATAAATCTTGTACATCAGTAACTACCAACCTTATTGAGAAATTTTATTCCAAGTTTGGACAAAAAATACACATTAGGCTTTTGATACCTTTGCCGAAAAATGACTCTTAAACATAAAAAGTAGAAAGCACAGAAATCGTGATATCTTTAGAAATGCAGCTAAGGATTGCACCTCAAGGTTATTAATAAAGATCAAAGTATATACGAATTTTATAACAGATTTTTAAAGGTATAATTTCAATACATCATTTTTACACGAAGGATAAAAGTAGAAATTTTTTTTGTAGTATTGAAAGCATTTATTGTTACCCAAATTATAATATGAATCCTCTAATTGTTGTGAAATTGACGGAAATAGGCTTTATATAATGAAAAAATTAGTCTGACGTAGTCTAAAAATTATCTATTATTCTGTCTAACCTTCAAAAGATCGTATCTCTTTTGTTTATGTTTCTCCAGATTATTAAAAATAATTCTATGATAAAATTATTTTGCGGTCTTCTGTCTGATATCTGAAGTCGAAAACAAACCCTTATACACAGTAACCCATTAGAATTATCAGCGTCTTGTCCTATAGCACTCAACTCTCTTTCCTTCAAGAGGACAAGTGTCCTGTTGGCTCATGAGCCGTAGGGTCTTGGGTTCTAGACCCGATTCCACCAAAGAAACGTTGGCTAAGAGGATCAGTTGCACTTTAAATCCGTCTGGGTAAAGCGCCCTCCCACTGGTGTAGTGTGAAGAGAGGTATGAAATTCAGGCGTCGTCATCGTCATCTGACCGCGTACCAAAATTACGAGGTTCGTCTGAAAATATTCCTAGTATTGATTTACAAAGGGCAACTATATAATTAAAGCAAATTTTCCTTCAAAATATTTGAGGCATTAAATCGTAAATTATGGTTGTGTGGCAAAAAATATCAGTTTGTTTTTATTCACTATGTATAATCTTCCTTTTTATATCTTCAATAAATTATGATTTTTAGTTTTTACTATAGATCTTTTAGATTTTTAAATCATCTTGAATAATATTCAGAGAAATTCAAAAACTGATAATTAAGCGAAATTTAAAAATTAGTGTTAAGATCTACATCTTAAAAAGCTGTGTTGTAAAGAAAGTAGCCAACTTTCCTCTACAATACAAACCAGAGTTTACGGTACTTTTTCTTATTGTTTAAAAAGTTGTATCCCAAAATCTCTGATCTAAAAAAGAAAGAAAAAGTCGCAACCTTTCTAAATGTCAGTGCACTAAATACGAGTAAATCTTTTAGCCGTTTAACTCCTTAACTTTTCGCATTACTTCCAGTAGACAGAGCATCATATCGTAAGTGAAAGAACAAATCCCGTGCCTCAGCGGTTATTTCACTCTTTTTTTTTTAGCAAAAAGCAGCACATTGTTCAAAAGTTACCTGTCGTATGACTTCTAATAACGGCTGACGTACTGCTGAGGAACAGCCGTAATTTCGGAAACGGCCGCTTTGGAAAGACGCCAAAAAACAAAGATAGGAACTAAGTTTTTCTTCTCAGAAATGTTACAAAATGGACTGGGTTTACTTCTTTTTTTATTTTTATTTTTAAATTTGTCATCGCTTCTGTAACATTTAACATTTATCTTCTTATCAAGATGGGCGAGACAAAGCTTGATAACAATTTTCAAGTAATAAATATTTTAAATTCATTTTCCAATCGAGTGTATTCAACCACCAAGAAAAGACATTAGTGTTTTGAATCTAAGAAAAATGTGTTTTTCAATGGTAATAAATCATGTCTATTTTCAATTGAAATGTATACTCAAAAGAAAAGAAAAACTTTGGAAAGATAATTTATTGAAGATGAAGTACATTTCATGTTAAAAGGATAAATTTAGGCTTAAAGATTTTCTGACGTCACATTTATTTTGTAAGAGCTATTATTGTTTTGAAAATATGTGTGCCGTCAAATGTTCTGTTAAAAAATGAATTAGATTGATGTGTGTTGTGACTTATGACACTTTTTTAAGTCTAACGACAGTTATCTGTCAGCTGTTTAAGCCGAGTGAGCACCTCTTGTTTTTTCAGTAATATCCAAGAGTGTACTATTTCCAACTATATCCAAGGGAAATACGTAGCTACTTCATGTGTTCCATCACTGGCGCAACCTCTTTTTATTGGGGAGGAGGGAGCACCTTCCCTCACTTCACAATTAGAACACAGAAGAATAAACCTACTCGAACCGTAACTCGAACCCAGGACGTTCAGATCACTGGAAAGCCGTGATACTCTATAAAAGGACGCTATTAACCCTTTGCACTCCAAAAAATAATTTGATGCAAAATTTTTTCAGTTAATACAAAGGTTTTTTATTGCTATGAACAATAAATATAATCATTCTTTTAAGTCGAATTTCTTTGAAAAATTATTCTACATCTCTTAACCATTACGTAGGCATGTTTAACAATTAAATTTCAAAAATCAATAAATGAAACTTCTAAATGATGCACAGACTTGAATGTCGAGTCAGAGGTGCCGTCGGAGTGCAAAGGGTTAACATTAGAAAATAATATAAATATTTCATATGTGCATTACCTTTTATACACACAGAGAAAGAGAAACTAATTTCAAGTGCTTTAACGCAAAGGTTAGGATGCATATATTTATACTTCCCCCAAAACCGAAGTTGAATCGTCAAACTAGAAACAAGATATACAAAGATAAATTAATTATCAAAATGTATTAAACCACAACAGCATTAAAGTGAACTAGGCCTCATATTGTATAAACATGGAATATAAATAAATTTGCGCATGATTCGATTAGTGTCGAATATCTTTCGGAACCAAACCAATCAAGACTTTCAAGTTTGCTATGCCTCTAGGAATGATAGCATAACATGGTGAAGCAATAACAATTTATAAAAGCTAAAATTATATGATTCTACCCTTTAATTCTAAATATGTTTATATTTTTAAAATGGCTACCTCAAATTGTTATTTCAACCAGTTTGTTTGTTGGAACTTTTTCGCAGCGTTGAGCAAAATTTTTTTTCTCGTGTCTTTGATGCCATCAACAAGATTGTATGGAAGCTTATTATTTTTAAATTTCTAATTACCGAGTACATTAAGTTCGATACTTTTAAAAATAATCATAACCCCAACGTCATAAACAATAATTGATTCAACAATAGCTAGAATAATTATTCACGTTGTAAACAAGAGTTTGATTAAAGATCATAACTTTTTTACAAAATAACTGGACAGTAAATAATTAATAACGAGATAAGCTGAAATAAAAAAAATACTTCCTCGTGATCTGGGCTTCCCAGGTTCGAGTCTCAGTTAGGGCATGGTTGTTCTATTTGTGAGGTGAGTGAATGTGTCCCCTGTAAAAAGGGTTGTGCTAGAGAATATGATGTGTATCGTCTTCAAAAAAGCTAGAAGTCAGCTTTTTGCCATCGGGGTGCTCAGTAATCCATACCCTCAGAAGCTACTGCATTCTTCCTTCCGTTACAAAGCGGGCACTGCATCATTAACAACAATAAAAAATAATGAAAATTTCACTTGAATGTGCATTAGTTTTAAGATTTCTTTATTAATTATTAATTTTGGAAACCAAGATTATTTAAATTAAAGGCTTTTGAAATATTCACATGTTGCATGATATTTGTATATTGTGGACAAGCATTTTTTAAAATAAAAAAATGAATATATGAATTCAATAAAATTGAATTTAGGTTATGCGAATGAATTTACTGATCGGGAGATTGTCGAGATATTGGAGAGCTGTATATTTCGTGATTCTAAGTCCAACAAATTTTTTCTGTTCTTGGTATTTTTGCCATTGCTTCAAATCAATGTTTTAAACCTCCCGTCGTATGATGTAAATAGAGTAATAACTTGAGAATGAAATTCTTTAACAAGAAAGAGTCTGATCTTCAGTATCGTTTTCTGGAATTGTTTTAAGCGGATCATCGTTTTCATCGAGAGGATTCGGCTTGTGACATGTTTGGGTTAATTCCTTCGAGAATGGAAAAAGTTTGCTTGTGGGAATATTAATTCGTCTATATAATTTTTTTTGGTCATTCATTGGCAACTTTCATGCGATATATAATTTTGTATTATTAAATACTTCCGCGAATTGATGCGTATTTGATTGCTTATTATGTCAATATGGAAATTATCATAAATCAATTCTTGTATCTTTATTTTATCCGTATATGTCATAGATTTAATCTTGACGTTCTTTTTACTTTCAGTACAAATTAAACTAATGGTTCTCGTAGAGGATATTGTTGGTAAAACAAATTGAAAGGAAATTACCATATATGGAGCTTAATATTACGATATATAATACCAGAAATTTCTTGTTTTACAACTTCTAAATTCCTAATGCGATTGTTTAATATATTTTCTGAATTCCTTGTAAACTTTTAAATTCCTAATAATATTGTTTACTGTTTTTATGAGAGATTGTAAAGGACTTACAATTTCATAATTCGATTTTTTAATATGATTTTAAGATTGTATATAAACATGTGTTACATTTTTAGTATACATTTTAACGTTTTTAGGCTCGTCTCTCCTATATAATTGTTGATTAATTTCGGATTTTCGTCATGAAACTTACAAGTTTATCCGCATTGAGCATTTAATTAAAGAATATTTCTCAAACTTTTCCATATTAGATTTTATCGATACCTTGAAGAGAAGAGTTCAAATAGTTGAATTAAGTATTTTGACAAAAGTTAAGAGCAGATTTTATCTGAATTTACTTTTGAGACAAATGTGAGAAGTTATGTGTCTTCCTCTTCCCCTAGTTTCATATCCCGGCATTTTAGGAGACACTTTTACAGCTTCTCATTCGAATCATGACAAGCGACATTTTATGAGAATCAAGCCACAGCCAAATATTTTGCTCCTGAGAATAGAACTTTCTCTTTTATGAAACCTTTAAGAAGTGTTAGGGTTTAGCTTTTGTTTAAAATCGAAAATGCTTTGTTTCAATGCACATTTCGAAAGCTGTAGCATCTTTATTTTGTTTGTTTTTGTTTAATATTTTTAACCATAATAAAGACTAATGAAATATAGCTTCCAAATTCTAAGCTATTTTAACATTAATACAATATAGACTATATATTTTATGCAATACTATCTATTACACACGCTTATATTCGCATGGAAATTTCATTTGTATATGTGAGAATTGATCAAAATATGAAATGTAAAAAGGAATCAAACCGTATAATTAATGCGTTTTTGTAAACAGAATCTGATATGATGCAATCAAGAAACTTGTAACTGATTGAAATATCTAGGGAAACTTTCAAAATTAATTTTTATTCAAATATTGCTACACAGCATTAAATGACTTATTGTTTTCTGTTTGCACATGCGTGCATTGAATAACTAACATATAATTGACCATGTGAGAACATGGATTACCCCAAATGAATGTCAGGCCCCCTTTTAAGGTCCGTCTCGTGGATTTGTTGATTGTCATTGTAAAAGGCAACTTTAATGGAAATTGCAATCTTTTGAAGGCAATTTGTTTGGAATAATAGGTATGCAGGAAAATAAAATCCTGTCTCCTTTAGGAACTTCTGTAATAATTGTAGCTTTCCTAATATTACTGCCAGGCTCTATGATACGAAGCCCGGCGAAATTGCACATTTTGGGTGCATCGATTTCGCATCAACTGGAACGCTAGCTTCAAGCTGGAGCTTATGGAAAGGTACACCTACTAACTCTATGGCAGGAGTTCTCAAAAAGGTGGGTCCCGACCCCCGGGGGGGCCGCGAGATGTGGAAGAAAAGTTTAAAGAAAATTCATTTATTGCTGCTGTTTTCATTTTTAAAACAAGAGTACACATAAAGCTTTTAATACACATACAAGTTGGTTTTCATGTTCGATTACTTAATGGAATACATGAGCTTGTTTGGAATTAACCAATTTTTTAATGTCTGGAATGAGCTTTGTAATTAACCAAAACAATGTCATTTTCTAGTATCAAACGATTTCTTGAATTTGTTTTAAATTTATCATTATGGAGAATCATTGTTCACAGTTGTTATGTGTAGAAAATGGCATCAAAGTTTTTAATGCTGTTGTGGATAGTTCTGGGTATTACTTTTTAATACGTATAAAATATTTGTCGATATAAGCAATGTTAAATGTTGCTTTAGCTGACTGATTAATTGAAATCCTTATCAATTGATCATGATGAAGGGCACTTATCTCAGCTTCTGTTATGGCTTGCTCACTGAACGGATTGACTATCCACACAACCCCACTCATATTCTTAGCTGGAATGTAATCTGTAAACTGTTCAATCAAAGCTTCGAGACGAGATGATACTAGTAAAGAGAAAGATGAAGTCTCAAAGAACGTGGCGCCAATACCCGACACATACTCTACAAATTCTTGAGTACGTGTAAAATTTTAAAAATCTGTCTAAACTTTAGACAGAGTTTAAACTTTGGGGGTTGCCAAATACTTAATCTAAAAAGGGAGTTGCAATGTCTAAAAGTTTGAGAACCCCTGCTCTAGGGAGTTGGAAAATTCAACGGTGTCGTCATTAGATCTATCGACATTAGCCCTGCGTCTAATTAACCTCATTAACGTGGAGAAAAAAACTGTAGCCTTATTCATTTATGAGAAAATGATTTTGATAGTTTTCAATTAATGATAGCTATAATTCAGGTTCATTTCATTTATGTTTGGGATTGATGACCTTTTATGGTTTTCGGAAGGTGGGTCATAAAGGTTCCGGACCAATCAAGTGTATTCAGGTATAAACCTCAGTTCTTCTTGGATTAATAGTAAAGTTTCTCGAAGTTCTCAGCTATATTTATTTTGTCAACAAATTTTTCAAGTTTGATGCCAAGTCGCTAAGTTTGACGCCAAACTTTGAGATCACTAACACCCGATCATCAATCACGTGGCTGATCATAGAATGGTCTTTCTAATGATTAAACTAACAGTCCTGAGAAGCAACTTTAAATTCTTGTAACAATACTAAACCTTCACGCTGAGATGACTCCTCTCAGACATCTTTCAAGACGGTATATCACTTTAAAGTTTTATTAATTTATTTATTTTGATTTTAAAAATACTTAGAGTGGTCAGAAGATTTCTTTTTTTCTATGGGAAATTCAATTTAAAATAAAATTATATATGTTTATTTTTCAGGCGGTCGACAATTAATTCCATTAAGCTAATAACTATGCACTGAGTTACTTATTTGAATGGGGATA
Source organism: Argiope argentata (assembly GCA_026289955.1). Classification (NCBI taxonomy): domain Eukaryota; kingdom Metazoa; phylum Arthropoda; class Arachnida; order Araneae; family Araneidae; genus Argiope; species Argiope argentata. Next base: position 22,670 of record JAOUZG010024796.1, on the reverse strand, counting down.
TTTGGAATTCATTTTGAATGTAAAAGAATACCTCATGAAATATTCAAATATTTATTCGAATTCAATTCTCAGTCCTATAACTTCATTTACTCCTTTTCCTGATTCTACAACAACGGCATTTTCTTTTGCACTTTACATGGAAATTTTTCTTCATTCATATAAGAAAAAGTTCGAAGAAGGTTTAGCTTAAAATAGACACTCTCAAAATCTTCAAAAATTCTAAAAGTTCATGTTTTCTTGTACCCCGAGTCTCCTTCGCAAAAAAAGCTCATGAATAGGCAAGAAGAGTTGACCTTTTCGTCCGAAAATTACTTTTTAAAGTTTTTTTTCTTTTTCTTCTTTTTGGAGCAGTTTATAAACCTCAGCAGTAAAAGTTTTTACAACATTCTGACTTGAAAAAGTTATGGAAAAGCGAAGGGAAAAAATGGCTAGATAGGATTTTTTTATTGAGCTCGTAAAAAATTCATTTTATTGGTCAAGGAATTCAAAGTCCTCTCAAGAGATAGTTTATGAATTGGTCAGTAGAGAAACTAGATACAGAAAAAGGCATTTTAAATGCCCATAGAAGGTTTTTTTTATTTTGGAATATGAATATTGTCTATTTTATGAACATATGAAGGAGTTTTTATAAATTTTGTATATTGTTTATTTGCGTTTTTCTATACATCGAAACTTTTAATAAAAAGTATACTTGGTGGAACGGTTCATTGTTCATGGTAAAATACTCTTAATAAATTAATATTATATTAATTTTTCGCTGGTTAAAATGGGAATTTCTAATAGTTTTATGGCAATTGAATGGAGGAATGCGCATGATACCGAAAGTACTATAATTTTGGGAATGCCATATGTTTCGTTTAAAGCCCCTGTTTAGAAGTTCAAAATACCATTCCTTTAAAAAATTGTCAGATAAATTGGCAAAAATTTCCAAATATTAGTGCAGGGATATGTGTCTCTCACAAAACCTAATCATGGCTTAGAATGTTGGAGATTTGTACTAAAATAGCCCTTGTATAATGCAAAAAACGATCTAAATATAAATAAGTAAATTTTATTTACATATAAAGTACGTCATAGCATTTACGTATAGAACTCATTACTCATTAATGTTAGTATAATGATAGATATGCAATTAGATGAAATTATGTTTGTTTAATTGTGACATCAGAAGAATTTTTCATATTCTTTATCAATAATGAAAAGCCATCTTTCTCTCTCTCTCTCTCTCTCTGTGTGTAATATGTGCTTTTATAATATTTTACAATTTTGTTTTTATAATTTTGCTTTTTAATAATGCGTGCTTTTATAATTTTTATCAATACATTTCATTACTGAATTTAAATTCAAACTGTTTTTATTTGTTTACTAAGTTATTAAATGGTTAAGCTATTGAAAGGACATTTTATTTTTGAAAACTAAGGTAAAAAGATTGTATTTAATATCTTCACTATTTACAAGGTGAAACAAACTGAAATATTGGAAAAAGCCCTTCAATTTGGAATAGATTGATTAGGCATGTAAGTTTTTAATGAAAATTCACATCATTGAATTCTATTCCTTCAGGAAAATCCATGTGCACATTAAAAAAAACAATGTTAGGCTAGTAAAATAACGCAATTTTAATATAAATCAAAATTCTAAGTTAAAAAAGGTTTATTGGTCATTGCATCCAGTATCATTTGAAATTTAACATCCCTTCAATTTCTAGTGACTCTTCGGGTCATTAATGATGGTTGTTTTAAAATAGAACTGTAAAAAACAATGTACTTTAATTGATTCTCAACAAATTGATGATGATTTACAACAAGAAGAGGTATGTAGCAGCTTCTGAGGGCAAATCCACCAAGCACCAAAGGGTAAAAGTCTGACTTTAATTTTATATGAAGACAAAACTCAAACACTCACTTGCACAATTCCTTTTTACTTCATGGCTCTTTCACACACCTCACAGATAGAAGAAAGAGTAAAGAACAAATCATGCCCGAAAGAGGACTTGAACCCAAGGCATTCAAATCACAGGGAAGACATGTTAACCCTTTGTCAAAACGTAAGCAAAAAAACCAAATTAAATATTTTAAATAATTTCTAAAACTATCTTTAAATGGATCTTTCAAGGATTTTAGCTTTTTCTCCATGTTATAGTTCTAAATAAAGAATTAAAAAAAACAAATACTTAAAAATACAGAAAAAACCGAGTTTCTAGAGTATTTGCTTTTATTCATAAATTAAAATTTACTCTATACAGTGTATGTAACATTTCTCATAAATAAAATTGTCGTCTTAAGGAATATTCAGTAAGTTTACGTATTTTGAAAATATTGATCAACAAAATCACGAAGCAAATTTGTAGATTTTACGGCCAAAAATAAAGAAATAAAACAAAATAAAAGCTCTCTTTCAAAATACCGGATGTCACATCTTCACATTTTTTTTCTCCACACATTTTCCGAAATACGGACAACGCCGCCATTATTCGATGAACAAAAGAGCTCTTCAGCTTCCATTTGGGGCTTAAGTAGGGACGTGCCTAATCGCAATGATCAAGAACATAATTATCACCAATTATATATCATTACTTGAGATATTAGTTCTAAAGGAAAAATTTTGATATAAGCGTCTCTTAAAGTATTCATTTAATAGAATGCTAAAATAATGCCAAGTACTTATCATTTGTAAAGATTGTTTGAATTTAATACATTTGTCTGATATATAATTATGAATTTACTAGATGTTTCTATGAAGCGTAAATATTATATATGCAGCGGATAATTTCTTTACAAAGAGGTTCAGTTAACCAGTAGTAGTGGTTCTCCAAAACTTTCTACTATACTCAACTAGCTTTTACCCGCGACTACATGCGCGTGGACATTTTGATGTAAATGTGTGAGAACTGACGGTCTGATCACAATGTAAAATGTTATCCCAACCGTATCATTATAATGCTGTTGAAAAAATGTTCGCCAAAAAAATATGGTTTGTCGCCAAATTTCAGCGATATGGCGGCATGTGACACGATCTTCAAGCAATAGCATTTCCATTCGTAAGTCTCCGATGAACCTTTCAGGAAATTAATGGATATATTGAAAATATAAATAAATACAGAAAAATAGAATACACACATATATTTAATCGAAAATATTGATATTAGACAAAAGGAATGCGTACAGCAGGAAAAAAAACGAGGGAAATGAACAAAAAAGATCGAATTACAGTAGCCAAAAATGAGGGCAATATAAACGCAAAAAAAGCGCTACCGAAAAATTACCTACCACATTAGCACCAAATGGTTGTATATAATAGTTTAGCCCACACAACTAACCTAAAAACAATTTATTTACAATATGTACCTGAAATTTAAAAAAATTAGCCATCCAATTATTCAAAATCATTATCTTAATTAGTCTGGCAAAACAAAATCAATCCCAAATCTCGTTAAAAAGGTCATATTGCCAATTCGTGAATTTATACGTCAGGTGGAGTAACGCAGTACAGATCACAGCGTGCAAAAAAACTGAAGTCTTAATTATTTGGCGGTGGATTTATTTTTAAATAAATAAATAATGGTCTTTTCGAAACTGTATCGCATTATCTATAATAGAAGTGCTATATCAGTGCCATCCCATCCACCATAAAATTCTGAATTTTCGGCAAAACTCTAAATTTCGTTGTTTTTATGTTATGATACTATTTTCATTAATCCTATCATATGATCTTAAGCAATTTTATTCGAATATTAAGAGTTCGAGGGTGGTTTATAGATTAAAAAAAAAGAAATTTGAATTTAGGTTTATAGTGTCTTTTTTTCTGAACAATTAGAACCAAAATTATGTATATGTTATTATCTTACTACAAATGTAGCTCTACAGTTACAAAAATGTAATTTTGCTTCCCAGCACGAACAGTGTCATAGTAAAAAAGAGTATTTTAAGGTCAGCTCTGTTACGTGCTCAGCGGGTGCCGCTTTAGTAATGTCAAAGCTTGGTGACCATTTGGTGTCAAACTGGATAATGCTGGAAACTGAAAGAATTTTCACGATCCGCCCAATAAAAATCCGTAATGCACCCTGTTTGGCCTAGAAAAATCTTGACCCGCTTCATGGGAGCTATAAAAGGCTCTGTGTGTGTGTGTGTGTGTGTGTGTGTGTGTGTGTGTGTG
>JAOUZG010024796.1:0-10330 GCA_026289955.1 Argiope argentata | reverse complement strand
TAAAATTGAAAAAAAATGAATTACTAGTTTTAAAGATTATATATAGTCGTATTATAGATCATAGTCGTAGGGGAATGATGAGTTATGTTGGTAAATATTATATCATTATATATATTTTTTCAAGATGTCTCCTAATATAAGAATTCCTTTTTGGTACAATATTTACGACAGTTAACATAAAAAAAATTAAAACACTCTAACTTTATTTTTATTAACTAAATTTATTTAATGAAATTTCTAAATGAAAATTATAATTGGAGAAAAAGAATCGTTAGTGCTTGCTTTAATTAGTATGTAAACGTTAATAAATTTTTCGACCGTACTGGCAATTCACTTCCATTAAATTATGTTCAAAAAACTTTATTGTATTTCATTTCTTTCTTTGTGTATCATCGTGGAATGTAGTTAACGAAATTATTTATTATAATAATTATTACCTATATGTCACAATTGTAACAGAATTAATTAATCTGCAAATATTATAGACTCGCGATTTTCAATAATTATTAAAAGTGTGATGCTAGTAATATAAACTAATTTAACTAATAATCGCTGGCCTTAAATGATTGTAAGAACCTGTATGCGCTGTAATGAAATATTGGAATGTTAGTTGTGTATTTAAATGAAAATAAATTGACTTATCGCATCGGATTTCTAGTCGAATTCAATCAAGTTGAAAATATGAGAGTACAGAGATTACATTCCAAACTAAATAATTATTGGTTAACATGTTCGTACAAACTAGATGGCAATTAAATTAGCAACTAGATACCAATTAGATCTCATAAATTAGATAAAATAGTATTAATAATTAGGGAAATGGACATTTAAGGCCTACATCTGACAAATTATACCTGTCGATCAGAGTTATTCTCATCATTGAATACTTTTACGTTTCTCCCAATTAGATGTAAAATTAACATAAAGAACACAGAAACAAAATAACCCAATGTTAGCATTATTTTGGAATAAAATAAGCAAACAACCGATATGTAACATACTAAATGAATATTAATAATCCTGAATTTATTCAAAACGGAGCATTTTTCTCTCCAGTTTTTCCTATACTATCATAAAATGGCCCATTTTGTGTTCAGCTTCTCAAACTAGTGAAAAAAATCGAGCATACGACTTGTTACAATATTTTTTTGATAAATTTGATTCGAAATGTGATATTAGTTTATGAATTTGATGTGAAAGGAATGTACAAAACAATCAAGTACCTAATTTAGTTCAATAATCTTCTCCCATACGCATGAACGGAATTTTAAAAATGCAGGGAAAGAAAGATTATTTTTTACTAAAATTTGAAAATCTACTGTTTTGATTTTTTAAGAATCTTATGTAAAGTATGAAATATATCATGCTCATTTAAATTTTTCGCACTGTTTTAAATTTGCATCTGTTGTCGTAACTAAGATTGTACTAAATCCACAAAACAGAATTCTATTGGGCTGTTCATTGATATAAAATTACACACAACTATAAAATCCTATTGGTGTATAGTTAATAATCAGTCATTCCGTTATTCCTCGTGTAAATTTGCTAAAAAAATTCAACAGTCATGATTATATTTATACCCTCAACTTAAATCAACCATTACATTTTTTAGTTATGTTTCAAAATTAATTTTTTTAAACGTTCTCGTATTTGAAGTATACAAAGAAAAAATGTTGTTATCAAAGAAAAAAAGCTACCAGAGATTTTGGCGGATCTATATGTTTCAGATCTCTATACATACGAAATATTAATTTTTGTAAGTATGGCTGTTAGTGAGCATAATAAAAATAATCGCTTTGATCTATGTGGACGAAATTTGGTATAAGATCTTTATACTAATTTTATAGATCTTTATTAAAGTGTAAAAAATATTCAGAGGATATTTGCCTTTCCATTTGTGAGCGTACTAGTGACAAAAAGTTAAAATTTAGATAAATAAAACCTTGGGTGCTGGGTTGATATTTAAAATGTAGATCCGTATCAAGTTCAGAATAAAATGGATCAATGGATTTGACCGCATCTCTTCTCATGCTTTTGCACATATGTAAAGAGCTAATTCAAAAATAATGCAACAGCCTCCTTAAATGAAAATATTTCAAGGAATTTGGCATCTGAATTGTTGATTCTTATTGAATTTTGAATCATATATGTCAAAAGGTAACCATCTGTTTTCGCATGTATTAAAACGCGAAGATGCCAAAACTCCATAACTTAAATAAAAAATTGTTTTAACCGGAGCATGTGACAACAATTGTAGTTCTGCTTCTAATTTTAATTTTCAATCTGTCGAATGAATAAAAGGGCCCCAAAATGACATATTCGGTTTACTGATAGTTGTGAATCAACCGTAGCTAGTCCTTATTCGCCAAGACATATCCAGAGACTTATCATTAACCTCTTAACCGGTTTGCCCGTACGCCTTACGTCAAACGATTCATCGAATTTTGATAGTGGTGAAAAAAAAATCATTCATGACAATTATAATTCAATATTAAAATGACTTCGAATACGTATATGAGCCAAGTATTCCATGGATTTCCATTTGAATCAAAATAAGAAAATATTCCCAAAATAGAAGATGTCAGCTTATCAGATAGTAAGGAAAATAAACCGGTTAAGGGGTTAATAAAATTTTAAGTAATTATTGTTTTCCAATAACATGCCGTTAATTCACAAAGATTAAGTTTCTTTATTATGCAATGAATCATATATTGAACGAGAAGATATTAAAAAACTAATCATTTATGGGATTCATAAAGTAACCCATATTTCAATATTCAAGAGTAATACACCTTACAAAAGTTATATACATTTATTCGAAATATACGAGGAAATTCCGAAGCGAATAACTCAGTTCTTTTTTCCAATAGATTATTTCTTATTTCACATTATGTTCCTAGAAAGATGTTACCTAAAAATGACTTTCATGACTTTACTTTATGTATTTCGCTTACAAGAAAGTAAAAATCTAAAATTATAAATTTTTTAAAAGAATCAATTTTTAAAAAAAAAAATAATAATAATTTCGTCCATTGTTTAACCAAAACATAATACTTATAAAAATTCGATCTATTTTCTTACTTTTTCTTTTTTATTTGCACAATGTTATTTTCTTCCTAGATGTTCTTGTCTAAATGTCCTCTGTACGTGCCTCGAATCATCGGGTTGGCACAAAAGGACAAAGATATGATACAGGAAACCCCTCGTGGTAAAACATTAGAACAAAAAAAGTAAGGAAGAATACTTAAGTGGAAAAAGTTCACTGACTCTCCACTTCGTTCTTATCTCTGTCAACAATGGAGTAAAAGTGATATGCTGAAAATGTTATTCAAACATTATGCATTGTGTCGATTCTAAAAGGACGGTTAAGAGAGCAAAACATGCGACCGATAACAGGAAGAAAGAAAGAAAAATATTTACTGATTTAACAGTTTGTGTCCGTATAATAAGTGGACGAATACTTATACCATCTAAATATCTCTTAAATCTCAATACAGCTGCTGGAGAATTCATGAATATTAATGTTCCGATTTTGGAATTAACGCTGGACGTTGTTACTAAATAAACGAGCTGCATTAATTGATTCGTAAATGCGAAGATAAAGGTTTATTGCTTACAATCAGCAGAAACCCTTCAGAGGCAGGATTATGTATTCTGCAATAGTTTTAAACCTTCTGTGAGTTGTAACATTAAGTTTACCGTCAGCTATATGTTTCTTCATAATTTACTGTACTTTATACCAGCATATTTTAAACAATGGCAAATTATTTGAAGCATAAATAAATTTCACTGTACTTTATAATATATAGATAAGTAAAATTAAAAATAGTATATTTATTTATTTATTAAATTCAAAAACGGTAGAAATGATAGAGGAAAATGTAAAGAATCATAGGAAAAATATAAAGATTTAACAGAGAATACCAAAAATGAATAACGAATCAATAAAATAAAAGTTTTTCAAAATCAATAAATTAAATGACTGAAGCTATAGAAGTGCTTTGTTTGTGACCTTACATTTGAAAAATATGGGGATTCTTATCCTGTTAAATTGAAAATTCACCAAACATTGCCATCAATAGCTGATGATTCAAAATTGGAAAAATTAAAACATGTATGAAAATATTGCAAAAAATTGAATTGCGACGTTTTCTAGGTTATCTCCAATTGCAGTAACAACATAGCGCAGTCTGAGGCAAAATTTTCGAGACACCCAAAAAAAATGTCATTTAGAATTCGCATGGGCATTACAAATGTGTTGTTTCATTTCCGCAGTTATTTTTGGAATTGGATGGCATACGATACCTCCTGGTATTCTCAAAGAAAAAAAATGAATGACATCAAATATGATGAATAAGGAAACCATGTCATTTCATGTATGCATGTCGTAATCTAAGGCAATTACAGGATCACTGAAATATTCGGTCAAGAAATCAAATATGGCAGCCTTTCCATGTGGATAACTTCCATCTTGCAAGTTTTAGTTAGCTTTTATACGTTCTCCAAAGCAATATGAATCTCTAAAAATTCTTCTGAAACCCCACAATATCCTGCTGCAGTTTTCTCGAAGAAAATGGACCAATTTTTTCTTTGGCGGAAATCGCATCCCAGATTATTATTTTTGAGAAATTCATGGATGAGAGTTCAATTGTAAAAAAAAAATTCAATTCCTAAATTCACGAGTTCTGATTATTAAGATACCACTAAGGTGAAAGTACACTTCGATCGAGAATTATATATTGCCAACATCGAGTTCATTCTTAAACCAAGTTTCAACAAAGTGTTGGTGGAATTGTGGTTTGCATTAATGTCATTCGAATTTACGGATTAGCAAGTCTGGAAACTGTGGCGTATGAGACGGTAGGCGATAACTCTTTGGAGTCCAGAAAGAAATGCAATATAAGGTCAATATAGGATAATTTGCTGTATAACTTCAACTAATACTTATGTGAGCCCAAAATTTCCAATACATTCATCATTCAAGTTGGCCTTTCGTTCGAAATTTTGAAAAGCGCTTTAATCTCAGTTTCTGATGATCCTTTCCACAAATCAAATTTCTTTTGTAAAGTGTACCTCTTTTCAACAAGTGTTCCAAGCGGTAGAATTCATTAACATGAATGAGAAAAAAAGTCTGTTCGAAAGGCAAGCACATTTGGGAGCAAAGAATTGACGATCTGAATATCAGCCTGTCGATGAAGTACAAATGGACAGTATTTTATTTAATAAGTTTTGTTTTAATTACACTTGTTGCTGATTACTTACATCGCTACTTATTATTAGCAATATTACTAAATTTCAATTTAGAATCATAAAATTTCCCTCTTTGCCCAAGAGTAAAACCACACACAAAAAAACACATTTCTCTTGCATTCCATCCTTTTGCTTTATTGATTTTCAAATTCCATCAGTAATGTTTGGTAAATTCCAGCATATTTACATTTTAACAACTTCTAAGAAGAATATTATGACTGACTTCTATACTTTCTTTATCAATCTTTGATATTGTCCTAGCCAATATCTAAAATTGTTTGGTTGATTTATTGACAAAATCCTTTGGATTAGTATAAAAATTGTGAAAATTATTTTAATTGGTGAGAAATTTCCAAACCAACTTTGGTAGATGCGATTTTTTTAAAAAAAATATGAGCTTCCCATTTTAAAGACATTTTTAAAAGTTTGCCTCGAATTCTTAACTCTAATCTACTGGTGAAAGTAATTTCCGTGTTCAAAATATCAACACAATTCTAGTAACAGGAAGACGAAGGAGTGAGGTAATTAACGCTATGCCGTCCGCGTACATTTTTTTGTTCATTCTTTGTTCAGATAATTTTAATTATGATTAGATAGCTTTCGAAAGACACCAACGCCAAATACAGCTAATCATGTTCTGTATCGGGTTACAGGAGGAGGAGGAGGAGGTGTTTTGGTGTAGCCAAATCTCGAGCACCAAATCCCGTGGTCTGAAAGTAATGACTGTGTCAACGGGCATATAATTTTTTTGAAATTGAAAGCATGCTACACAGTTTATGGGAGGCTACACATGCTAATTATTTATAATATGGCTGTTAAAACTCCAAAAATTTTAATACCAAATGTAATCGACTCGAAGCGTAAAAAACAACTTTTATTTAAAAAAAACAAATCATGTACTAAAACATTATTCCATTTTTTCAATATATATATATACATCCGGTCACATGACTCGCTCAACTACCGACATGTCTCATGCTTATTAGCACGTGCGTGATAATAATAATTCGTGCTGAATAGCACGTGCATAGATAAAAATAAAATGACAAACATTTCAGTACATCGTTTTTAACAATAGCAATGTACATGGAATATAATTATCCATTTCTAATTTTTTAACACTAAGTTTAGTACTGAGTGTAATCTGCTGCAACTTCAGATGTTGCTGAATCTCTACGTTTTAGACCTTCGTTAACCCTTTATCTACTGAACTAAATTGCCATCAATTTTCCAACTTCATTTTTTCACTAGTAGTTAAGTTTCCTAACAGAATAATCCCGGAGAACCCCCGAGAAAAAATTAAATTAATAGAAAAATCTTAATTTAATTATTGATTAAATATTTTTCATTACTACTTTCAGATTATATTAACTTTTTCTATTTTGGTTACATAGAAAGACACATATTCATGCCAAAGACACATTTTTTTCATCTCTCTGTGCACGCACAAGACGACTTCGAACTAAAGGAATGAAATTTGGTATATGGACTTACAATCTAATTTTTAAATTTTAATTAAATTTTGAAGGGAATTCATTCTTTGAAAGGCTATTCAAGAACAATATTACCCGATAACGACCAAGCACAAGGAGCTAGATAGATGTAATTTGATGAAGGCTTAACATCTGAAGTATAAATTCTTATAAAGTAATACTTTTAAACTGTTGACTGTATGTCGGTCTGCACTTTCGTTTTAGGTGTTTGTTAGGTTTAGTTACATTAATGTCTCATTGTAAAGCAACACTAGAGCTATTCTGGGTTGGACCTCGTAATTTTGATCCTCAGTCAGATGATGAGGACGGAACCCGAGTTGGCATCTCCTCTCCACACCACACCAGCGGGAGGACGTTTAACCCCGACGGATTCAACATAAAACAGACCCTCTAACACGACGGTTCTTCGGTGGAATCGATTCTCGATCCTGAACCCCTTCGACTCACGAGCCGAAACCTCACCACCAGGCCATCGGAATGTTGTGAGGTTCTCATTTGTGTTTAATTTTATTATTTCTGCATTTATTGATGCTGAGAAACAACAGCAGTTTTTGTATGATTAGTTTCTTAACTTGTATTCGAAATCGCACGTGGAATGCTCTAGCCCCTTAATATTAATTAAATATTCAATTTTCTAATGCGCATTTCTTTTCTTAAAAAAATTCACAAACAATTGATCCAGCTCTTATAATGTAAATGCAATAGCTTATAAACGCCGCAACTTAAATCAGTAAAAATTGATTTGGGATCTTAGAACTACAAGTATAGCTCTATGTCAAATTTTCGTTTCAGTTGGTTGTGGAAAAGGATGCTAAAATATATATTATCGTGTAGATACAGTAAAAATGTCAGATTCCCGCCGAATATCTGTATATCTGAAATATCGTTCCAATTACCGTCACTTAATTATCTTTCAGATCTATATTTCTTAGTCACGTTCACAATTTTATGTGAAGGAAGAAAATTAAAGCTTTGTTACATAATATACGAGAAAATTTTGGGAAGACTGCACCTGTTAGTTATTGAAACTATTAAGTAAAATGAATCAATTAGGAGAAAACTGTATTCTAGCTATTCCTTTAATTCCTCTTTTGGTCTCCCCCATGAGGTCCCGGCTCGTGAACATAGACTTCCCCGTTCGAGACCCAATTCACTGAAGAACCGTAGTGTAAGGGGGTGTTGCACCTAAAATACGTCAAAGCCAAACGTCCTCCCGCTGGTGTGGTGTAGTTTGGAGACGAGGTTGACTCCTGAATGTTGTCCTCGTCATTTAACCATCATTTTCCCCTCTGGGGCTCACCTACTAAAGGTGAGTACGGGTGTCCCAATCCCGAGGTTCCCAGCGATCTTTACTTCCCTACGCCTTCTACTGTTTGCTTTATTTTTTCATCCCTCGGAGCTCTCCATGAGTAGCTGTCGCCGCTCTGTTTGTTTCCTGCTTCTCATGGACAGCCAAAACCCACACGTGTTGGCCGAGCGTGGTGACCCATTAGAAAGACGGGTGGTGCACTGTTACCCCCGGTGTATCAATCGACTAGCACCTAGTCAACTGAAAATTAACTCGTCTCCGTATAAGGCATACGCGCTTCACTCATAAACATCTCATATTTGGAAAGAATACGCCCATGTGCAGCAATTGCCAAGTTCAATTTACTGTTTCTCATATGTTGATTGAATGTCTTTGTTTCTAATTGTTATCGTACTCGTTTTTTTGTCTCGTTTCCAACATTACAAGACTTTGTGGGTGAGAAATACCACCCAAATGTTTTTAAATTCTTAAGTGCTATTGGATTTTTTACTTGCCTATAGAATATTTATTTTTCTGTTTTTGTTGAACGTTTCTTTTAAGTTAATGTATCATTGTTACAAATTTTCATAGCACATAGTTCTAAATTTTCGCTGAAATCATTGTTTGAATCACATTTACGCTATTTTACCTCAATGTATCTGAGTTAATTTAACAAGCGAGTGTTTTTCATAACTTTTACCATTTGATTGGCGCAGTCTAGCCAAATATGGCTCTTGCGCCAGTAAACGTCACTCACTCAACCAACTAACTAACCATCGTTTCAAAACTAAGAGATCTCAATTAGCCCTTGTGTTGCTCCACAGCGCGATAATATAACTAAACTAAAAAAACACAGATAAAATATATACTTGTAATGAAATGCATACATTCTTGAGTTGTTTTACACTCGGTTTACAAATGAGATGTTAATCACAATAACTAATAATATATACTTAATAAATAATAAGATAAGTAGTTAGCAAAGCATGTCTCGATTTTCAATTGAATTATGACTGCTTTATTTGATTTACCAATTACACATGCGCATCTGTCTCGTCACTTATTGGATCGTGATAGGCTGGTGGTAATTCTTAAGATTCGGAACCTGATGTTTTTCGGTTACAGAACTGATACCGAATAATCGTCGTGTCAACGAATCTGATGCATCCTAAATCCATTGGTACCAAACTTCCAACCACTGGTGTGGTGTGGAAATTCGGAGAGTAGAGTGCCCGTTCTGGTCGTCCTCTTCATCTAATTATGGCTCAAAATTATCAATTTCCGTCCTAAAACAGCCCTAGTGTCGCTTTACAAAGGTCGGGATGGCCTGGTTGGTAGAGCGTTGAACTCGTACTCCTTGGATTATGGGCTCGAAGCTCACCGTCCAAAAGATTCCTCGAGTGTATGGCGACTAGCACTCGTTAAATCTGTTCGTGGTCGCAAAGTCCTCCATATCGAGAGTAAAATCACTGGATGTACTGGGTCAGAGGTGATCGTTCTCTGTTCCAGGTCTAAATTACGATCTGAGATGAATGAATGAATGAAGTCCCCCCCCCCTAAAAAGGGTTGTGACGTGTGTGCAGCTAAGTCGTACTCTTGGCCCTAGCTGGCGCTACTTGTAAAACAAAGAGACGCATTTCTTAGGCTTAAAATCTGCTGATCGTATCAGCGGAGGCTTGTCCACAGCAAGCGCCATTAGTTACACACACACACACACACACACACAATGGGACGTTAATATAACTAAACTAAACTAACTTAAATGTAAAGATAAAGAAAAATAAAATTCTTATATAAGAGATACAGATTATTTCATTGGAATAAAAGAATCCAAGCATAAACAATTTCTAATAAACAAATGGCACTGATGTTTATATTATTAAGACAGAAGTCTCTGGAGGGGCTAAAAGCCCATAAATGCAGGAAAAGGGATTGATGGCTTAGGAATATTAGTCCGACGAATCGACGGAAAGAGGGATTTAGAGATTTCCGATCCACCCCTATTCTTTTCGACGGAAGCAGCAGTCACGTGATCGTCGCACGCGCGTGATGTAATTGCCACTATATCCCCAGACGTGTTAAGTCTGCATTAGATCGGAAATTATGCAATGCGACCACTCAAACATTTCGGAAGCTTTAGCATTAGTAATAGTCAAAATTTGTAAATGTCGTTATCTAACATGGAAAACGCATATAGCTTCCAAACATATGGATTTTGTAAGACGGTTATTTTATTCATATATGTAAATTATAATTGTATATAAACAATTTAAATTATTATAATAAGAGTAATTGATGT
>JAOUZG010024766.1:115-14155 GCA_026289955.1 Argiope argentata | reverse complement strand
TTCACTTCATATAATCACGTACTGAAAATGACATTTTTCTAGCTTTCGTTTGCCGTATTCATTAACTTCTTTCTTTTAATCAGAGATTTTATAAAAACGATGGCAACACATTATTAAAAAGCTGATTTTTTGAGATGCTCGTGCAGATAATAAAATTTCAATTTTTTGTTCACGGATTTTTTTCGCTTACGGATTCTTGTTGACGCCTAAAACTTCATCCCGAAAACATATCATATTCTGACATGAAAATAAGAAATAGAGGTGTGGTAGTGGCATGCAATTCAGTAAATGGTTTATTAAAAATATTTGAAGATATTCAGGTGAATCCTCAACTTAAAGATAACACTGATATTAAGTAACCCCTATATTAAAAAATCACGCTTTATTATTTATGATGAAGATATTGAAATTTCTAAAGAAGAGTTTCTGGCACAAACTTGTGACGTTAGGGCCAGTTGCCGAGTAACATAGCCACAATACCAAAAGTACACTTCGAGAACCGTAGATGTTATCTGGCTTATTAAGTTAGCGCCACAGTAATCCCCCACCCGAGAGTCGGTGGAGAGACGAACGGTTTTAAAGCGTCAAGCGTATTCCGGGCTTGTGAGTCCGTTGGAAAGCGAATGTGGAAGTTGCTGCTTGCTACGTCAAGTGAATCTGACGGCTTTGTTTTTGCTTGCTTCGTCAAGTGAATCTGACGGTTTTGTTTTATTGCTGCGTCAAGTGGGTCTGGCGGCTTTGTTTTTGCTTGTTACGTCAAGTGAATTTGACGGCTTTGTTTTGATTGCTGTGTCAAGTGAATCTGACGGCCTTGTTTTGCCTGCTCCGCCAAGTGGGTCAGATGGCTTTGTTTTTGCTTGCTGCGTCAAGTGAGTTTGACGACTTTGTTTTGATTGCTTCGTCAAGTGAATCTCACAACCTTGTTTTGCTTGCTGCGGTAAGTGGATTTGACGGCTTTGTTTTGATTGCTACGTCAAGTGAATCTGACAACTTTGTTTTTCTGCTGGTACATAGTTTCACATCAGATCAGACGATCACATTAGGGTCACCAATGTGGCAAGCGAAGGTCGCGATACGACCTCGTGACCCTAGGGCCAGTATCCGAGTAACATAACCACAGTACCAAAAGTATGCTTCCAGTATCGTTGATGTTATCTGGCTTATAAAGCTAGACCCACGAGTTCTTAGAAAATTTATATAAGCAAAATTAAATCAACAATTAATATAAAAAAATTATGTCATTTCCTACTAATATCATCAAAGGTAAATTTTATTTTAGTTACTTTTTATCAAAAAATAACAATTAATATAAATAATTAATCAAAAAAATTTCTGTAAAATTATTCAAAATTTCATTGATAACTTCATATATTACACAAAATTATTTTTTTGAATATTATTTTAGATAATAGCTACACTCTAATATATATTACACATGTATTGTTACAAAGAAAAATGAAAAGCTGCGACGATTTTTTTTTCTCTGGAACAACGCGTTTTGTAAATGAATGCTAAAATTTACATCAAAATATGCCTTTTCTTCAAAAGTTGCTTATACATTTAAGTAGTTTCCATTATAACCATCATTTTATATGTCCATTAATAAAAAGGCATCATATAAACATTGAAAAAAATTTTTTTTTTAAAAAAATTCCAGGCGAACCTAATCGATTACTTTCGCGTTTGTATGTTTTAATGAGATTACATAATAATTTTGATAAATATCTATTAATAATTCGCTAAACTGATATTATAGTCCCATATCTATTTATGTAAGAAAATTTATTATTTCTAAGAATGAGTAGAAATGAAATGTGGAGTTATTTATATTGCCTGATCAAGATAAGCCAATCTGCAAACCCTTTCAATTTTTATGCATCTATTTTCCCAAAATCAATTTTATATAATTTTTTTACTATTTTGCATTATTGTTGATTAGTAAATTTTGATTAAACGTTTAGAAAGGTCTAAATTTCAATTTTTCTAGTTTCCGTTACGAATAAATTTTTCTTCAATGGCTATAAGTTCACCTGAGTTGGAAATTTGGTAATTATTACAATTAAATCATAATTGTTATGCAAAACTTCAAAAAAGTTAGCATTGAGTATCTTCCTTTGTCCTATTTTTAACCTCTTAACCATGTTGTCCGAGAATTCGTTATTGAATTACCTCAATTTTACATAAATATTCTGAAATGAAATCATACACAATAATTATAATTCGATTAAAAAATGTCCGATACTCCATAATTATCGGTAGTTTCAGCATATACTTAGCTGAATTAAAAAAATCATTTCCATAATAGTGAAGTTCATTAATTAAAGACTGAATTTTGCATGTAAAGAGTTAATCGATGCACTTAATATTATAAAGGGTGTTCGCAATAACCTTGGCCGATAGCTGATTTCCAAACAATTAGAAATCGATATAGTATATTATCAATTAGGAATGCAAGCCAACTAAATATAGCAAAAATTACAATACATTAATAAAGTAATGAATACAAACAATAACATATGATTTAATGAATATTTTTCTGAAAAAAAGTTACTATAAATAAAATTTTATAGCTCCTTCCAAGTTTTGAAAAATCATGTTTAATAAATTTTATTAATATAACATTTTAAACAAAACATGAACAAAATACTACGATCAAAGCTGAGTCAAGAAACTTTAGATATCATAATTTTAACCCAATAAATAGCTCTCTCGATGATGTTGATTAGCGATTTCTCTTCACGTTGGCCACTGAAATAATTTAAAATGTCTAAAGTAATGTCACTCAAA
This sequence comes from Argiope argentata, assembly GCA_026289955.1. Lineage (NCBI taxonomy): Eukaryota > Metazoa > Arthropoda > Arachnida > Araneae > Araneidae > Argiope > Argiope argentata. The sequence goes on along the minus strand of JAOUZG010024766.1, from coordinate 11,368 downwards.
CTTTTATAACAAACTCGTTTTGAACAAACATTAAGGAATCTCGTTTCTTTGAAATTTTAATGTATCAAAAGTATTTTGAATAAACTAAGGAGCTGCCTATATATGATTTACAGGATGTAAATCTTATACACCTTGTAAATCTATAACATCTTGCATAACTTTCTTCAAAACCCCAATTGCTAATTCAAACAACAGAAAAAGTACTTAATTACGATGTTCAAATAATTTTCCTGATTAATAACATGTGCCTATTTCTGATGGTATAATAATAAACTAAGGCGCTACCTATATATGAATTTATAATGATGTAAATCTCATACCCCTTGTAAATCTATAACATCTTGCATAACTTGTTTTCAAAAGCACGATTGCTAATTAAAACAACACAAAATTATTACGCCATTTAAGTAGTTTAATTATTACGCCATTAGTTAAGTTCATTACGCCATTTAAGTAGTTTTCCTGATTAGTTATATGTGCCTATTTCTGATAGTATAATAATTAATTAATACCCCAAAATAAGAATGGAGATTCCAATTTTACCCGTCTGAACGTGGTATCTGAAATTTTGTCATAATTATAATCTCTAATAAAAATATTGTACCAAAAAAGCCTTGTTATTGCATAATAATTACAAAATATGAACGTTTATTGTTGAAAGACCCGCTCCTCTACTCCCAACAACGACGATAGAAAACTGGCGAGGAGAGAAAAGGTCACATGGTGCCAAAGGGGGGTGGGGGCACGAGAGGGTCGAAGAAGAAGTGAAGAAGACAGTGGAGGACGAGCGAGGGAGAACGAAGGTCACGTGAACAGAAGAGACTTAATTCTTTTTTTATGTTTTATTTAATTTTAATCCGTTGTTGTAAATAATATAATAACCTAGAATAAGATCGTTTTCTGTATTTTTTTCTACACAATCATCACTATTGAACCGAACAATGACCAACATTGAGATGCATTTCAAATACCATTCAGGCTTAGACATACAACCATGTGCCAGCCGTTTTAAAATAGCAGCTGGAAACACACGTTGAAAGGACGGGGGAATTTTACTATTGTGAAATTAGCATTTTTACTGAATCCATGACGTGATTCTTGGGGAGTTTTTCCGGCAGTTCCTTCTTATCAGGAAATTAATAGTATACGAAAATCAATCGATTTTTTATATATGTTTTTTCGATTGAAATAAAAAAAAATTCCTAACAATATTTCTAATAACAAAGTCGCATACTTAATTTGATAAATTTAAAATTTTACAATTTTGATTTATGGCATTTACTTATTTCTTGAAAATACAGATCGAAGGAGGGTCAATCTCTCATTCGTACTGGATCCGAATTTCTCTACAATACAGAGGTGTACTGTACTGGAATTTTGTGTACTGGATTAAATCTATATAACCCTCTTTGTTTTGTAGTTATAGTGTTGACTTATTATTTATACCCAGACTGACAAATTTCCTTTCGGCAATTTTTGCTCTAAAAATTTGATATAAAGATTAAAATGAAATCTGCTATTCGTATTTCAATGTATCATGTCAGAACATAATTTCTTGAACGGCCAAGCACCGCGTGCTCGTACAAATTAAATTATATTTTTATTCATTTTTACTTTTTCATTGAATGAGTCACTTTAGTTTTGCAAACGATCCAAAAAAACTTTATCTCACATTCATTGTTTAAAAATATATCACATTTCCTATTTATTTCATTTCATATAATCGCGTGCTCAAAATGACATTTTCCTAGGTTTTATTAATTGTAGTCCTTAACTTATTTTTTTAAAAAATCAGAGCTTTTGTAAATGGCATGGCAACGCGTTATTAAAAGCTGATTTTTTTGAGATGCTCGTGCAGATAAAAGAATGTTAATTTTTTGCCTGTGGATTTTAGTTGATGCCAAAACCCTCATTCCAAACATATCATGTTCTGGCATGATAATAAATTTGCAAGTTTGTTTTAAAGACCGTATACCATATGAAATTTCATATGTGTAGTTCAGAATGTTTAGCGTTATCATCGTTACAGGCAGACAAATAAACAAACATTTTACTTTTTTTAATTCGAGTTTGAATTCTTCGATAATTAAAATACTTTCTTTTTACACAGAATACGAGAAAGTAAAAATGAAAAACACAATGAGGAAGTTTGAAAAATTGTCAAATTAAATCTTAAAAAAAATACGGGAATGCAATATTTCACAGTCATCATAGGTTAATAAACATCAGTAATTAGGTCATTGTAATTTTTATAATCTTACGACTTAATTTTTAGTGAAAACAAGCAGGGTTAATATCTGCCAAGCAATCGATAGGTTTTCGTTTACATAAAAACCATAATTTTGTCAATCATAGAATAATTTATAAATTACATTATCCTCTAAATAATTTCTTAGTACAAGAAAATCAAAACACCTGTGTACAAATAATGAATCATGAAATAACACACTTTCGTATCCAAATGAATACTCAAAAAATAATCAAAATTAACGCGCATTTAATATTTGTTTAAAATAAAACATAATGTTATGCCTTATTATTATCTCACAAATATACGCATACTGATTTTGTAGTATAAATTTATTTTTAACATTCCAATAAAGCGGTTGATAATTTTGAAGGTCAATGAAGGTCGTTTAGGGTCACTGGGTGCGGTTGTCAATTCACATTCCGGATTAACTTAATGATTTTTCCCCATCTGGTACATCGCTACTACTGAATTTTTTAACCACCTCATAATTTTGTGAAGGTTAACCAATCGAGAATGTACGGTCGGGGTTTCCTTGGGTGGGGTTGTCAACGCACATTCCAGATCGAGACAGATAATTTTTTTACAAACTGGTACATCACGCTTTCGAATGCGGCTGGCCTTGCTGAATGCCGGTATATAAAGGTTTAATGCAGCTCAATTAGGCACTTGTATTCAGTATTCTAAGAGTCAGGATACCTCCTCCACATCCACAATGATTGCTAAGGTGAGTTCATTCTAAATTTGACGGAAATATTTTTTTTAGTTTTGTTAGTCCTTTCCTTCAAAATCTTTTCATATTAAGATTTAGATGTTTTAGGGCAACAACTAATCTGCTGGAGATATAGATTGGATTTATTTCCAATTACTTCTGTTATGCACAATGTAATGTCTATTATTCGACCAGAAATATTTTAAAGTAACGAATTGTAACAGATATTAAAGCGGGATTATTTAAAAAGTCTTAAAGCTATTCTATTCTTTGTCTGTATGGACCTAATATTAGAATCAAATTCAGAGATATAATGCTATTAATAATCCCTTGAAATAATAGCATCCCAAGAATTTCAACAGCATAATGTTATCCCAATTATTTTGTAAATTTTAAAATAATCATATATTTTGACTTTTCTGACTCTATAATTTTATTTTTTTTATTCCTCTTGTAAATTGCAGAGGTAATCCTTGTAAATCCTTAATCTTTCACGCTGAATGAAAATATTCTAATCATTAAATATATAGTTAAAAAATTAAAATAGCTTAAATTTCGTCTCTCAGTATTCTTGCATCGGTGTTCAATTAGTGCCAAAAAGGTAATTCTTGAAATTTTAAAATGGAGTGAAAAGTATCGAGGCGAAGCACAAATCCTGCTTTCTTTATATAAATACAATTTTATTGAAATTTTTAAAAAAATTCATTCTAAGGTGCACATTTTTACTCTCCTATATTTTGAGCCAAATTTAGTTATTTAATGGCAAGCAGTCTGTCCAGTGGAGCTGCGATACGCACAAACACAACCTTCTTAAAAATTAATCATCACATTAAAATTCTTTGCCGATTCATTTCTTTCGAGAGCTTTTGACAGTAATATGAAAATTCTGGACGCTCAATAAGTGACAAAAGATAAATATTTACATCCTCAAAATACTTTATTATCATGTCAGAACATGATGTTGCTTTTAGGATGAGGCTTTTGGCGTCAACAAAAATCCGCAGACAAAATAAATATTTTACTATCTGCACGAGCATCTTTAAAAAAATCAGCTTTAAATAACATGTTGCCATTGCATTTAAATAAAGTTCTGATTTTTAAAAAAGTTAATGACTACAGCAAATAAAAAGTAGAAAAATGCCATTTTGAGCGCGTGATTATATGAAATGAAATAAATAGGGAATGTGATATTTTTTAAAAACAATAATTTCGAGACGCAATTTTTTTGGGATCGTTTGCAATACTAAAGTGACTCATTCAATGAAACCATTAAAATGAATAAAAATGTAACTTAACTCGCACGATCACGTGGTGCTTGGCCGTTCAAGAAATGATGCTCTGACCTGATACATCGAAATTTGCATGGCAGATTTCCTTTTAATCTTTATTGAAATTTGTAATTTTATTCAGTATTGGACAGGCTTGTCTATTCTAAAATGAAATCAAATTTTCTCTTGTTGCATTCGTTTTTATTTTCTCTTAAGCGAAACAATCAATATCATTATCGTTAAATAATTTAAACTCAAGATTTTCGACGAATCTTAATAGTTAAATATATTCCGAGAAGCAAAACCCCATTTTTGGCTTTACATATGTCTGTCTTTGAACATAAAATAACGTTGGACTATAATTGATAATTTTGGAGACAGTCTTTAGACAAAATTTATACATATATTTGAACTTTGGAATGATATTTATTTAGAAGTCTGTATATTTTATTAGCCCAGAAAAAGTATTACCGGCAATAGCAACACATAAAAATCTGTATAGATAAAATTTGACAAACAGATTTAGTATCGAAAAGGAAAATAAATCTTATATTAGAAAACAAATCCATCAAAAATGTAGATATCTGTATTATCACATGTTTATAAACAAGATAGTACAAAACTGAAAAGGTCTAGATAAATGACACTCTGTATGTGATTTTGTGATTGCAATTCTAGTTCTGTATCATGTTTTTTCCTTTCAATTTAATCCCTTGCAATTAATTAATTGCTGAGTATTTGAAGCTAGACTCCGTAAAAATACGAGATTCAAAGCAAATATTCATATTTCGGAACTATTCTACTCAAATGCAAAACGAGACATTTTCTCGTTTGCAAACGAGATAAAACGAGAAAAACGAGAATTGCAAACGGGACAAACGAGAAACTTTTTCATGGAAAGAGAATAACACGCTTTTTTGAGAGTATGTGAAAAAGTCAATTAAGATTATTTACTTTTATATTATCATGTGAGTTCAAGATGTTGTTTTGCTCAGGAGGTTTTGATGTCTCACAAATTTGAAGGCAAGGAATATTCCTTTTTTCATTGGCAGATAGCGAGTCACCTTACCCATGGCATTTGAGTTTTGTTTTGCCAGTATTTTTGAGATATTAAATTAAATGTATTATCAATTGCTTTTTGATTGTCGTTTCTATGAAATGATGTCATCTTCCAATTTGTTTACGATTTCTTACTTTCAAATAATTAATATCACGCTCAGAAGATTATCATTTTTTTTGGGGGGGAGGTCATCTTTAACTATCGCAATTTCTTCTTGAATGATATTATAAGCGCATTCTTACTTATTTTATTTCTCAAAATACTGTAAATATTAGAATGTAATTTTAATATTAATCTGCATTACGTTCATTAGATTTTACCACATATACAGTAGCTACTAATATTATCGACGAAATTGCTTATTTCTTTTAATCTTAAAATTGGTCAAGCTCCAAAACTTTGTTTGCCTTCAGGAAAAATTGAAAATGAAAGTTTAAAAAAATCATTAGAGTGAGGTAGAAAAGCCTCGTAATCTTTTGCTAACGGGTTTAAATTGGATAATTACTTAAATTAATTAAGAGTAACAATCACTTTAAAATAATAATGTTCTCATACGATAACTTGAAATTTGTGGCCGTAGTTTTCATTTTTTCCCATTTGATTTTACAATAGATTTCTTTGTCTTATAAATACTTGTTTTCGATTTCTACTTTTGTAAAAAAAATTATAAAAGCTCTTACCTGTTTTAGCTCTGCCAGGATTCCGATTTCCTTTGTTTGGTTTTGAAATAAATCATCAAAATTGTTATTTATGAAGAGTTGAAATTCTTAATAATGACTGGTTTTGTAATAAAGACTATATATTTTGTAATAGTGATTGGTTTTGGTTTTTGGAAAGATTTCTTCAAATTATCAATAATTTTAATTTTAATAATATTTTTAAATTCTGTAGAAACTGAATAATATTTTTTCAATTTTCATAAATTATGAAGTAATTTTTCTCTTTATAATGAATTAATCAATTTTAAGAAAAACTTGAATGAATTAATTTATTAAGAAATAAAATGCAAGCAATAAAAGACAATTTCAATCGCAGACTTTCAGTTTCAAAACGTATTTGATAGAAATTTGTACTTATTCCTTTTTAAAGTTTGAGAAATACTGTAGAAAATTCTATGATATCAATTTTACATAGCAATAAGTCGTAAATTCCTCTACCCCCCCCCCCCAAAAAAAAAGATTTCAGAAAACATTTTCGAGAATTCCGGTATGATTTGTTCCCTTTATACTGGCTCCTTATATATAAATCCTATCCAAATAAATGTAATAAATTTTTGACCTTATTCTTACGATACAAACTCTAGATTTTTAATAAATACATTACACTTCAAATTAGTTGATTGAAACATACATTTAAATGAAAATATTTCTTTAAAAATATGCATGTTTTAACAGAAAAAAAAATAAATTTTTGGAATAATTCCAGTAACCATTAAAAATATACATTCAAAAATATACTAAAATTTGAATAACTTCAACAGAAAAATTTCTTACCATTTCAAATATTCGATAAATATTTTTACAATGGTCGTTTACAATAAATTAAATATGAAAAATTACAAAAATTTACTACAATTTCCAATCATTCAATTTTTATAATCCACCCGCTAACAATCTAGAAATAATAAGCTTATAAAAAAGTTTTATCCGAAATTTTCAATAAAATATCGTTTTGTTTAATTTTAGTTTGAAATGAAAAATTATGAAAATCTAGCGTTTAATATGATTTTGATTTTGAAAGCCTACAAAAATCTTCCAATATAAAGAAAAATAATTTTTTTTTATTTATTTTAATTAATGACATTTTTTTTAAGATCACCATCCTCTTCGCTGCCCTTGCAGCCACCCACGCATCCGTCATTTTGGGACACGGACACCTCGTCAGCACTGGTGTCAGCAACAGAGCTCAGACTCAAGATGTAAGTATATGCTTTGCATTTCATATCTATTATTATCAACAAAAGATTTCCAAACAGATACTAAATTATCTTTCACAACTAGGCATTCGGCAACTACGCTTTCGGTTATGACATCAAGGACGGTCTCGGTGCCACCAACTCCCGATCCGAAGTAGGAGACGCCCACGGAAACAAGAAGGGATCCTACACCCTCGCCGACATCGACGGAAGGGCCCGACGAGTCGACTACGTCGCTGACGGACACGGATTCCGAGCTACCGTCAAGACCAACGAACCCGGAACCGCCGCCAGCGCCCCAGCAGCCGCCCTCGTCGCCAGCCCCTACGCCGGACCAGTCGCCCCAGTCGTCAACCACGTAGCCCCTGCAGCACCCGCTGTTGTTGCCCACGCTGCTCCCTTGGCCGTCGCCGCTCCAGTAGCTTACGGAGGTGTCATCGGACACGGAGCCGCCCTTGGTCTTGGACACGGACTCGGCCTTGCTGGACCACTCGGTCTTGGACATGGCCTTGGTGTTGCTGCCCCTCTTGGTCTTGGGCACAGACTCGGTCTCGGATATGGCTTAGGACTTAGCAAGGCTCTCATCCATTAAAGACATTTTTCGACTCGAATTGAAATCAGTGAAGTTCAAACAGTTATGGCTTATTGGTATTGAAAATTGCAAACGCTCACAAACAATAAGATTAATTTATTTTCATTTTTGAAAAACAAAATGTTGGTATTGTAAAATAAATGTTTTATATCCTGTTCCCTAGTTTCTGTTTCTCTATTTTTAATGTAGAATTTGTATTTTATTATTTTATTTAAAGAAAAGGATTACTATCACAAACAAATAATGAACTTCTACATTATATACCCTGTTACATACTAAGTTCTTTCGCATTATCAAAGCCAAAAGCAGTCAAAAAAACAAAGATCATTAAATGAAATTATTTCAAAACTAATTTACTTTTTTTATTTGAACTTAATTTATTATTTCCATGTAAGTAAAACAAGATATTTAATATTTTATTTCTTGAAGTGTTTTAGTAAATTACTGAAAAGAAAGCCGTCAGTGATTAGATTCCTATAACTTTCTTTGAACTTTAAGTAATTTCATAAATGAATATTGTTAAATTGAACTGAAATTGATGTTTAAAAAGATATATTTAGATCTAAGTATATTAAACAACTGTTTAGAAGATAGCTCTAAATAGTGTGAAGCAACCGTTTAGATGGTATCTTAGCTCTAAACAAAATGAATCAACCATTTAGATGATATCTTAGCTCTAAGCAATATGAAGCAACCGTTTAAATGATATCTTAGCTCTAAACAAAATGAATCAACCGTTTAGATGATGTTTTAGCTCAAAACAATATAAAACAACCATTTTTAAACTAACAAAACTTTTCTTTTATAAAAAAAATCATTTTTTATTTAATGGGAATTAATATTTTGAAATTAAAAATAAATAAGATTTATTGCATTCATTTTAATTTATTTATCTATTACATGAATAGTTAGTTGCTAGGAAAAATTCAGGAGTATTTAATGAAAACGTAGAGATAATTTTCATAACATTACGGTGGAAATTATGATTTATTGTTCAAAACACCTTTGTGACTACACTCATCAATGTTTAAAAAGTTAGAAATTCGTTTTACTGATCACTTTGACTCTCCATCATTTTTTGAATAATAAATCTTTCCTCGTAAGCATAATATTAATTTCTTCCAAACCACAAACTGACATTGACAGATTGTTTTACAAAAAAGAATATTGTTTTATAACAATGATTCACAATAGTGTAGAAAAATCCATAAAGCAATCCGTATTTGCATATTTAATATTTCTGGGCATTTCCAATATCATTCTTTCAAATATAAAACTTTAATGTTTGTTTGTTAAATAAAAATCCGTTAGGCTTTATAGTGTCAGAACATGATGATGTTTTGGGGATGAGATTGCATTTACAGAAGCTCTGATTTTAAACAAAGTTATTTACTCCAGCAAATAAAACTTGGAAAAATGTAATGTTGAGCACGTGATTATATGAAATGAAATAAATAGGAAATATAATATTTTTTCAAACAATCAATGCGAGACAAAGTTTTCTTGGATCATTTGCAATACTAAAGTGACTCATTCGATGAAACAACTAAAATGAATAAAACTATAATTTAACTTGCACGAGCACGTGGTGTTTGCCCGTTCAAGAAATGATGTTCTGACAGGATACATTGAAATATACGTAGTAGATTACATTTTAAACTGTTAATATACTCTCGATTTATTTCTAAATCTATTTTACAGAAATTGAAACCTTTTTTATTTTGTGAAAACATTATGCTTTGGCTAGGAGGTTTTGATGTTTCTGCAATTTAAGGTTAAAAAAATGAAGATCACGTCTTTACCTTTACTTTCTTTCCCTTTTTCTTTAAGATTTGTTTTTACCTGCTTTTACAAATATTGCATTATTATTATGTATGCTTCTTTGAAAGCAAATGCGTTTTTAAAAGGTTTAATTGCTTTTATCAATGTTCCTTTTACAAATTGGTTTAAAATAATTAATGAATTAAATTAATTAAGACAAACGTTGTAGTTGCAAGATGTCAAAAATCGCATTTCACTCATAAGATATTGAACCAAGTTGAATTATTTTAATTTATTTACAACATTTCTTGACTTTTATCTGCTGCATTAGGTAATTTTCAATGGAAATTTCTTAAGAAACTAATAATATAAAAAAAAGTTTTTTTAAATCAATTCCTTTTTAGGTAATTAGAGTAAATTTTATTTTAGCTACTTTTTATAATTACAATTGTTGTTGTCCTCATATTCCACTATATTATGTAAGAAGAGTTGTAGTAGTTTCTGAGGATATGTCCCTTAAACACAGGTGGGCAGAAGTCTGACTTTTAGTTCAAATAAATCTTAAACCCTTTCTAAGGGGCGAATTTCGTTCGTGCAATTTATCCATTCATCTACAGATCTTAATTTAGATTTGAAACCGAGAACGATCACCGCTGACCGATAATCTAAGTAATATTACTCTCTGCTTGGAGAACTTTGTGACCCCAACAGTTTCAACGTCCATGCCCCGCGGATAATCTTTAGGTGGCAGGTTCGAACCCGCAGCCTAGGGGACGCGAATCCAATGCCTTACCAACCAGGCTATCCAGGCCTAACAATAACAATAAATATAAATAATTGATCAAAAAATTATACCAGCGTTGAATTTTCAACTCTATTGAGGATTCAAAGCCGATTATGGCAATGCAAAATTAGTGACTTTTCTACGTCTGCTGGAGTAACGCAATACAGACTAGAAATATTTAATTTTCTTTATGCTGTATTATCTTAATTCGAAAGTATTTCAAAATGAATCGAAAAAATCGATCCATTAACAATGTTTAATTTTAAATGCATCAAATATTATGAAAATAATCAGAATCATTTAAATGAATCAGCCAAAAGCATGTTAAGCCTAAATTCATTAGTATGGGAGAAAAACAGAATTTAATCAGAATGAAGACTTTTGGCTCAGAAATGAAGACTTTTGGCGAGAAAGTCAGTTTTAACGTCATAAAAACCAAAAATATTTTTAATTTTGCAGCAGTGTTAAAGAAAAAAAAATGCACTAAGAAAATTAATACTATTGAAAACCAATCGAGGAGACTTTAGAACTATCAAGGAAATCTCAAATCTTGCTCATTTCAAATTTCGATTCGTTGAAACGATTATTTTGGGGGGGGGGGATTTATTAGTTTCAAGGTAAATACGGCAATTAATGTCGGACATTACGAGCAAACATATTATTTTAAGCAAACATATTAGCATTTTTTCTCACCAAAAACTTCCACAAATATTGTTAAGCGTAACCTTACTAGCATGGGAGAAAAATGAATTTTCTACTTATTTGGCGGCTTAGGAATGAAGTTTTTGCTGAGAAAGTTAGTTTTTAATTTACTAATAAAAAGTTAAGGAATTGATATTTGAAAAAACTGTATTAACATCAAATGTCACACACACACACACACACACACACACACACACACACACACACACAC
>JAOUZG010024735.1:0-20177 GCA_026289955.1 Argiope argentata | reverse complement strand
TATATATATCTTGTTTAAATTTTCAATCATCAAGAAAATACTTCTTATTCATCCAATCAAGATTAAATTGTGGATGGTCTTTGGTGTTAATACAATTTTTTTAGAATAGTATTTTAATACTTTTTATTAGTTAATTAAAAACTAACTTTCTCGCCAAAAATCTTCATTTCCAAGCCTCCAAATAAGTAACGAATTCAGTTTGTTTTTCCCTACACTAATGAGATTAGGCTTAATATGTTTTCGGCCGATTATTTTAACCGATTCTGTTTATTTTCATAATGCTTGATGCATTTAAAATTAAACATTATTGATTAATTGATTTTTCTGATTCATTTTGAAATACTTCCGAATTAAAATAATACAGAATAAAGATAATTAAATATTTTTAATCTGTATTGCGTTATCCCAAACTGATGTGGAAAATTAACGCTTTTTGCGTTGGCTCAATTGGCTTTGAATCCTCAATTTGGCGCTAAAAATTTAATGCTGGTACAATTTTTTGATCAATTATTTATAGTAATTGTAAATGTATGGCCGGGATATCCTGGTTCGTAAGGCATTGAATATATATACCTGCCTGAATATATATACGAACCTGCCAGTCGAAGAATGTGTGTATGTTTGGTGGACACGAAGTTTGCCTTGGCATTCTGCCGTCGGGTGCTCACGGGTTATATGCTCAGAAACTACTGCACCCCTTCTTCCGTTGTAAAGCACAACACGAGAACAACAATTGTATCTATTTAGTAAAAAGTAACAAAAATAAAGTTTTTCCTAATTGCTTAAGTAGGAATTTATTTTTAAAAAATCGTTTTTTATATCACTTTTTCAAAAGTAACAGCAGATTTATGTATCTTATTACTTCGTTTATTCTCCGCCTAAATATGAAAATCTATATTCTATAAATCATTATTAATGAGTACATGACATCTTTTTATAATTACCTAACTACTTATTCGTAGCCATCACCTAGACTTGCTTCCATTAGGCTTAATTATTATATTTACCTAATAAGAATAATTTACTAAAAGCCAATGAATGTATTTCCTGTTGTATGACTTTGGCACATCAACGCATTTAGAAATTGGTATTCTTTTGTGACTCTTTGGATAGGAAGTGGCAATCAAACCTGATTCATCTAATCACACTCAGGGGAAGTATTAGGAAAAGGCACTTCCTCGGAAATATTTCAGTTCCCAGGTTTCTGATGTAATGAAAGTTATTTCATCAGATAAAGACCCGAATGAGTATTGGCTCTCCTTTTGATCAAAGAGGTAGTTGTTTTAATTCAACTGAGTTATTGGGAGAAAAGATTAGTTTTCCAATTTATCCCAAAGGGTTTTGGAAAGTGCACTGCACTTAATTTGCAGAATTTTGGAATAATTGGAGATAAAAAAACAGATTATTCGTTTGATAGTGGAGATAAATAAAATTTACATCGGTCAATGATATTTTCATATGATGCTGTAATATTGCAAAGAGATTTTCAAACTCGAATTTTCATTTTCAAATTTTTATTGAGTTCAAATGAAATATGATTATGGGCTTAGGCGACTTATTTAAAGCGTTAAACAAAAGTAAGCACTATCAGCATGCGAAGCAATATTCATTTTATTTTCAAGAGATACTCTAAAAATTCTTTAAAATGGAATAAATTTTTCAGACATGGAAAAAAGAATGAAATTTTGATAGCAAGTATGAAAAATAAATGGAAAAAAATTGCCAATTATTTAATGTAGCAGTAGTATTTGCATTGTTTTTTATCGATATTATTATTACGAAGGCGTTTTCTTCTAAATGATCTCATTCAGTTCTTTTTATCATGTCAGAACATGATATTGTATTGAGAATGAGGTTTTCTGCCGTTAACAAAAATCCGTAGATGAAAAAAAGAGAGATTAAAATGAAATCTGCTGTGCATATTTCAATGCATCATGCCAGAACATCCTTTTTTGAACGACCCAGCACCACGTGCTCGTGCAAGTTAAATTACATTTTTATTCATTTTAATCGTTTCGTTGAATGAGTCACTTTGGTATTGCAAACGATCCAAAAACACTTTGTCTCGCATTGATTGTTTTAAAAAAATATCACATTTCCTGTTTATTTCATTTCATATAATCACGTGCTCCAAATGACATTTTTCTAGGTTTTATTTGCGGTAGTAATTAAATTATTGTTTTAAAATCAGAACTTTTGTTAATGGGATGGTATTACGTTATTAAAAGCTGATTTTTTAAGATGCCTGTGCAGATAATGAAATATTTATTTTTCGCCTACGGAGTTTTGTTGATGCTAAAAACCTCATTCAAAAATGCTCTGACATGATAATAAACATTTTAATCCGTTCAAGAAATGATGTTCTGACATGATACATTGAAATATGCATAGCAGATTTCATTTTAACCTTTTTTTCACTCAACGATTCCCTTAAACCACAATGTCTTTATTGTTATTACAATTATAGACTTTTCAGAAGCAATACACACGGTGATTAATCTTGAAAAATCGTGAAAACTAGAACAAAATAATTTCTAAAACATTAAAATACCTATGATGAATTATAGACTGATAAATGTTAAATCATAACAATTTTCGGAAGAAAACAAAAAGAAGTGATTTTATATTCACTCTATAAGAACAATTATTTCCAAGCTGATTTCAAAAAAAAAAAAAAAATCGGAGTAGTAGAAAGTAGCTTAAAGTGAAATTGAAGATAACGTTGTATTGAAAAAGATTTGTATGTAAATAAAGTTGATATGATGAACAATAGGCAAGTAGATGGTAAATTATTGTATTTCTCTGAGGGAAACAAAAGAAAATGGCTTAAATTCAAAATTAAAACCGGGGGAAATAATTTTTGGAAGCTGATTTCAAAAAGAGACAAGATTGTAGTAGAAAGCAGATAGTAGTCGTAAAATTACAGGTAAGCAACGCTCTGTTAAAAAAAAGATATGTATCTACACAAAACTTGATTTTTTTTAAAAAAAGGAACGAACTTTTGATAGCAAGTATTAAAAATAAACGGAAAAAAATTGCTATTTACGTATTATGCCGTCTTCGCCAACGATCACCAACGGTTTAGTATCTCATTGACGACGGATTTAAATTAGGCGATAAAGATCAACGGATTAAACCATTGCCGGATTGCCATAATTGGCGATGTAACAACTCATTGGCGACGTCTTCAAATTTGGCGATAAAGTTGGACTGTCTAATATGTAAGTACCAAAAATTTGCCATTTATCTATTGCAGCAGTTGTATTTGCATTCTTTTTATCAATATTATTATCAAGTATGCATTTTCTTCTAAATGATTTCATTCAATTCGTTTTTTTAGCCCGATAATGTTAGGAAGCTGGAATGTTATCTCTACAAATTGTAATGCAGTAACCATCTCACACGAAATTCACTCAAAATGCTAGACAAAGCAGCCAATTGGAAATAGAATCACGAAAGGTTTGCTTATAGTTACTTCTTAGATAACCGATATTCAAATAGGAAAAAAAATCTTAACATTTTTATTAGACTTTGAATAAAAAATCAGTAAAAAGTTGAACAAATTTTTTTAATAGTATCAGAGCATTAATTGCACACTTTAATATTAATTTAACATTAAAAAATATATTTTATTATCCTATTCACTCTATTTCCACATAATGTTTTCTATAATTTTTATAAATTTTGGAACCTATGTCCACATATATTTTACTATAATATTTGTCAATATTTACTAGATTTACACTCACCCGAGTTATAACAATATTAAATCATTTTTACGTATGTATTATATCTATAACATGATTAAACGTAGACATTAAAATCACAGCTAAAAGACACAGCAGTAAAGTGCTGCCATTCTATGAAATTTCAATCTAGAAGTGTAAATATCCTTCATTTCTTTTCTATTTGTGCATTCTTCATCTTTACTTATAATAAAGTACGATGTGTGTGTGTGTGTGTTGGCGCTGTACAGGCCAGACCGTTCGACCTACAGCTACCACATTTGGTACATGTATACCTTGGGGGCCGGTAATGTGCACCTCGGAGCCCTTTTTTGAATTTTTAATTAAAATTTTAATTAATTAAAAAATAAGCGAAATTTAGACGTTTTTTAGCTATAACTTCCGAAAATATTACAGCACAAAATTGATTTTTGCATCAAGACAAAGGTAAAAAAAGTAGCTTTTCAATGATTCTAATGTTTTGACCTACGATTGAAAGCTCTATTTTTAATGAATTTTTAAACATTTAATTTAATCGTTTTTTTTCCAACAATTTATTTCGCAAATAAATAAATAAATAAATACAAATTTTATTTTCTCGAGGATCTCAGAAAAAATCAGGTTTTAATAAAATGTTGCCATCACATTTTCAGAAGTTCGGATTTAAAAAAAAGTTAATTACTACCAAAAATAAAACAAAAAAATACAAGTTTCATAATTTTCAATTCAATTTAACAGTGAATTTTACGTGCACTGATAGAAAATCAGAGAGAGATGCGGAGTTCAAAGATAGGACTGCTTAAGGCCTACGTAATAGTATAAGTGAATTATATGACTATCGAAATTTGAAGCTTAAAAATATTTTGCTGAAAAACTTATTATGAAATCAAGTTATATAAAAAATGATTTAACCTTTAGTCGGCATTAATATTGGCGAACCAACTGGTCGCCAAAGACGGCTGGTAAAAAATAAAACAATTTTTCCACCAAATATTTAAAAACGATTTTATTTACTAGCATTCAAAAATTAGAATAATTGTTTGCAAAAATTAAAAGGGTTTTTAATGAAAATTTAACTAATTTATTAAATGATTAATGAATTGATTACAAAATCCTTATTTTATAAAGAAAAAAAAATCTCGTAAAATGAAATCATTTGTTAAAAATAGATTTTATATTACTGTTTACTATGTCACTATCAACGTCGAAAATGTGATGTTTCTTCAATGTTACATATATAATTTAATTTTTTAGAATAAAAAAATAAATTTATTTCCATAAAATAATTGAATGTTGTTTTCGAATAGCTAGTTTTTAATAGGTGCGTATGTATTTAGATAACTATTTTTATGTCACTATGCAATTACAATAATAATTTTTCCAATGCTTATTTATGATAAACATGCTTTTATTAAATATATTTATCAAATAACCAAAATGCCAACTATCATGTGCTCCTATTGATATTTCTACTTGTTTATCAAACGATTAAAAAATATTTTTTCACTGGATCCATTGAATTATAAAATATCGTTTGTTTTTTCTCATTCGGATGATGTTTATAGTCTAATCTTTGGATCAGTGCTTGATTAATTTCTGATTGCCTATTTAATTTCTTTTTACTCACAGAACAATGAGTCAGATACATAATCGTTGTG
The DNA here is from genome assembly GCA_026289955.1 of Argiope argentata. Taxonomy (NCBI): domain Eukaryota; kingdom Metazoa; phylum Arthropoda; class Arachnida; order Araneae; family Araneidae; genus Argiope; species Argiope argentata. The sequence goes on along the minus strand of JAOUZG010024735.1, from coordinate 14,794 downwards.
ACATTCCAAGTTATCTTTATCCAAAGTAATCAGCTTTACTCCCTGCGTATAATTTGTTAATAAAAATCTAGAGTCACAGTTATCTTCAGATTTCCTTATCTCGAAAATTCAGATTAATGATTAATTGAGCAATTATTTAAACGTGAAGCCTTTTACAATGTTAGTGCTTCCATTGTGCTAACACGATTACAAAATGAATTCATATTAATCTATTAAACCCAACTAGTTTATTCACGGAACTCAGATTAAGAATATTAAGTCTCAGAATACTGATCTTTCCAAACACAGTGACTAAAACTTGTTCCAATCATTTATAATTGTTTTTGCAAATGAACATATCTAATTTATATAGCCAGATAAGAAAAGTTTTCTACCTGAAATTGTATTAAATCCTACATTTCTTTGAAATTAATTACCTTTCTTTATCTGTTTTGAATAATTTAATAGGTTATATCCTAAATATAATTCTGTATTTACTGCTATGTTAATTTTTAAGTACTAATTGAATTATATAAAAATATTTTTGTAATTTTAAATAGCTAATTCATGACTTTCAATTTTACCGAATAGTTGTGTTAATAGACCTTTATTGCATTTTTTTAATTGTTCAAAACGATTAAAATGATAAACTGGATGATTTTAAAAAATTATCCCGATGCATGAGATCCAAACTTTCATACCATTTATAGTAACGGAATAAGACTTTGATTTTATTGGCGTATCTCGTTGTTGTTACTAATGGCACTTGCCCTGGACAGCCCCCCCCCGCTGATACACTTGTAGATTTAAGCCGAAAGGAGCGTCTCTCTCTCTCTCTCTCTTTGAAGTTGTGCCAATTAGGGCCAAGAGTACGACTTAAGCCGCATTCCCACATCGAGTAGAATCTTCAAACGAGTCACGCGTTCCCCCATTTTACCCCTCTTGCAGTTTCTCGGGGTGCTTTAACTGTCCATGGACGCGTCCCAAGATTTCCCTGCATATTGTCGGTAAAGTGTCCAGGTATCAAAGGACCCCAAGAAACCACAAGAAGGGTTAAACAAGGGAACACGTGGCTCGCTTGAAGATTCTAGGCGTCGTGGGAACGTGGCTTTCGCTACACACTCACCACATTTGCTTGCACAGCTCTCTCTTACAGGGGCTCACAGTGACACATCTCATAAATAGTACACAGAAGAACAACCATGCCCTAACCAGGACGTGAACCCGTGACTCCCAGAACACGGGGAAGACGCGCTACCTCTGTGTCAGAAAGCCGGCTTATATTGGTGTATATGGCCAAGAATTATAAAAACATTAACAATTAAACTCTAACAATTATAGTTATGGTTCGAATATTTTCAAACAACAACACCAACTTCTTTATTGAGAATTGTAACCTGTTGTAAAAAGCAATACATAGCTTTGGAGCGGTTCTTGCAACACGAAAATCACCAGCACTAGACAAGTTAAGAAGAAAATAGAAAACAATCGGTAACAGCAGAGAAGCTACAGAAAGTCAAGTATTTTATTGTGTTTCACAAATTTTCTACTTGAACTTCTTCAAGCACATAATACTTTTCATGCGGCAGATGGTGCTTAGAGCCAAAGCTCTCACTATGGAAGAGGAATCTATTGATTTTACGTTTATGGAAGGTACATTAAAGTTATTTTCTCTTCTCTTCTTAGTCTGTCTGGCTCCGCTTTTTATTGCGTTTTTCTATAAAGAACAAAGTAGAAAAAAAATTAATTTGAAAAATTTGAGATTTTGTCTCTTAGATTTGTAATTCTTAATGTTGGAGTTTATTTTTTGCTTATCTTATGACTCTTGAAAGCATAACCTCAAAATAGGTTGAATTAAAATTTTATTCCTCACTTGTGAACGGTTTGATGGTGCGAAAGAAGAGAACATCACTCCGTTTTCGCCAAGGATATTTAGCGCCAAATATGGCAACCCGATATTGCCGATGGAGGATATCTTCCTCCTGGAGATAAGACGCAAGAGCGTGGGGAGTTGGCGTTTTGGAAAAGTCCACCAAGGGGGTGATGGTCTCTACAGATCAACCGGTATGATAATCACAATTTTATACGTCAGGAGAGTTTTTTAAAAATAATTACCCGATGTTTGACCGAATGATTCGAAGATAAATCATAAACTGAGCATTCAGACAAAATTAAATAACGCGACCACCGCAATAACAACAATTGGAAGGAACTGTGGTTGATTCCCAAGGACCATCACCGGTCACGGTATAACGACTCCCTAAGGAAGTCCGTATCGTCATCGATAGGAGGGGAGTAACGTTTCGTGTACCTACAAGATTTTCAGAACTGACCATCACATTGGAAGCTTCTCATCGGCAATTTTAAAGCGTTCCAAAATTGATTCTAAGATAAAGAGCAGCATTTTCTTTTCTTAAATCAAATAGCAAATTATCTTAGATTGTGCAATAAACCTTTAGCCAAAGAAAGAGTTTTATAACAAGGCGAATCTATACCAAGTCCTCCTGGTTTCTCTCACTATAATTTAACCTACTTTTCGTTTGATTCGGCAAACCTTTCCAGTGTTTCTTTCTGGAGGGTTCTGAAATAAAGTAAGATGAAAGGTTTAGAGAAACTAGAAACTCTCTGCTTTTCAACGTTATTTGTTTGTACAAAGAAACCAATTACTAAAAATGTCTATCTAGGTAAGCGCAGATGAAAAAGAAACTCATCTTTTAAAATACTTGTCTTTGTCTTTTGATGTTTTAAGAAATGCCCGGGGCAAAACTACAAAATTGGTGCTTAAATAAATGTGACTTCATTTTGAAAAGAAATTGCTGTGGGAAAAGGCACTTTTGGCTCGAAATAACCTTATTTTTTTCTCTTTCTATCTCTAACTCTTTTTCTTTAAATGTTAATTTATTTGAAATTTCAAGCTTTAGAATTTTATGTGATTACACTGAAATCAAACTTTCTTACAGTCATAATTTTACGTAATAGTAACAAACTAACAGTACAAAATGGAATTGTCATTGTCCTGAAAAAATTTAATCGCACAAATTTTCATGTATCTTAACACCCTCAATAAACCATTTTTTAATTAAAATCTCATATTTTTCAATTTGTTTGCTTGAGAACAGAATAATTCAAAAGAATGGTTCCTAGGACTGAATAAAATTTTATAGATAAATAAGCATAATCGGTACTTACCTATTAGGCCATCCAACTTTATCGCCGAATTTGAAGTCGTCGCCAATAAGTTGCTAAACCGACAATTATGGGAATCAGGCAATGGAGCAATCCATTCATCTTTATTGCCAACTTTAAATCCGTCGTCAACGAGTTACTAAGCCTTTGGCTATCGTTGGCGAAAACGGTCTAATACGAAAGTACCGCATAATCTAATACCTAATTACAAAGAGTCTTAAATGAATTAGTTTCACTGTTTGGTTTTTCAGGCAAAATACGTCTTTGATTTCAAATGTTAAATTAAATCAATCCTGGACATTTTAATAATATTCCGTCCAGCAAGTATGTTATCTGGATAAAAACAGGCCTTTAAGAAATAAAAGAATTGCAAATATTATTTTCCAGATTATTTTATACATTACTTAATATTTTACATATATTAATAAGCTAATCGAAATTGAAAGAAATAATATAGGAAAGTAAATATTTATTGTAGTTAAAAATTGTAAGAAAAAAATTGATGTAAAATTTTGAGAGAAATTAAAATTGGATAAAATTGTTTATTTCTATCTTTTTAAAGGATTCATTGAGATATCTAGAGAAAAAATGGAATGGTTTTTTATAATTAAATAACAATATTTATAATTATATTTTATTCAACAAATAACTTATATTTGGATTGGAAAACTTATACATATTAACTTATATTTGGATTTGCCAAATTGTTTCTAAGAGGGTTTTAAATGTTATTTATCTCTGAAAATAATGACTCACAGGCATAGTTTAGATGAAAAAAAAATGGTTAAAATAGCATGATCCAGCTTCTATAAACAGTTAAATGCGTCTGAAATCTAATACCATGCTTCCAAAATTTCGAACAAAAAAGTCACATTAATGTTACTTTAATTCAAATTACACCTATAACTAAATCCTTTATAAATATATAGTGCAAAATATATTTTTCTGAGGTAAATAAAGAGTTGTTAGAATTTAGTTTTAATTTTTGTCCCGATCTTTTGAATACACAAATGTAATTCCCAATTATTATTATTATCTTTAATTTTCAGTACATTTTAAAGCAATTTATTTTACAGAAATACAAATAAAATTTAATTGTCCCGGGATCGTAATGAATGCAAGGGAAAAATTAACTTTTATCACCTTAAAGTCATCACCTAGGCAAAAGCTTAAGATAAAAGATTCAAATACTTTTTACGAAAAACTAAACCTAGAAATCGCCTTCCCACTGGTTGTAGTGTGGTGTGGTGAGCGGGTTATCGCTCAGGTGTCGTTCGCGTCATCTGGAAACATCTCAAAGCAGGTCCGTTACAAAATAGCCCTAGTCTTGCTTTACAACGGGACATTAATGTAACTAAACTAAATAATAATTAATTGAGGTGTCCCGGGTTCGAGTCCTGGTTTGGGCTTGGTTTTCTGTGTGCTATCTGTGAGATGTGTGACTGTGCCCCCCCCTCTAAAAAGGGGCTGTGCAAGCAAATGTGATGAGTGTGTAGCTAAGTCGTACTCTTGACCCTAGTTGGCGCTACTTCAAAAACAAGAGACGCTCCTTTCGGCTTAAATCTGCTGCTGTATCAGCGGGGGTGGGTGTCCATGGAAAGTGCCATAAGTAACAACAACAGCATAATTAATTGATGTTTAATCACTTCTACTTCAATTTGAAGAAAGCTGCCTGAAATCTAGAGAGCTACTTTATATAAATAATCGGATAGAGTAAGAGATTAAAAATACTACGAGATATATAAGTTTAAAAACATGGAAGTTAGGACTTTTTTTGGTGAATGAAGGCACATAAAAGTTAAGTTACATAAAATATTTGACAATTTTAAAGAGCATTTAATTCCTTTGAACCAATGGTTGCCAATTGTATTTAACTAAATTTTAGTCATTCCTTGTAACATTTCCACATCAGGATCTAAAGATTTAAATACTGATTTCAATGTTGTGAAAAGCTTTTGTTAAGGATAACCGCTAACAGGGTTATCGGGAACTCTAACGTTTCTGGGGTCTCATCGGCCGTGAGCGCATCAACTGATTAATTGCGGAAGGATAAGATTATTATTCAGTGCTTGGTAAATCCTGTCTCTGAATAATGGTTAACGAGTCCTGATGAGTTTCACAAAGTGCCCGCATTCAATCACGCCATGACCAGAAAATGACCAAGTCATTGCATCACATACTACACATTATTCCGCATGAACTTTGGACTACAAGATTGCTTAATTCAGGAAAGTAATCATTATTCCTTTCACGCAGATAATGTTGTTTTAATTAAATAATAAAGCTATATGTCTATTTTTGGCTAAAGTGCATTAAATTAGTTGCACATAATGATGAATCTGAAAATTTCATAAATTTTTAAAGTTTAGTTTGATTTTTTAAAAAATTCATTTTAGTTATTACGAAAAGAAAACAATAAATTATTTTAAATTTTCAAACAGTTTTGAAAATTAACTAAAGGTTGTTTAGGAAATGAAATGAAATATTCGTAATATAAATTAGTCAAAATTTGTATTTACCGCATCAACCGCACTTTGTATTAACCGCATCCTCATATTTTTACAAACCATTTTTATGTAGCTTCTCAGAATGGTTACTTCAATTACTGGAAATAACATTTTTTATCAGATCTGTTAATTGTAGATCGGGTGATGCGTCAGTTATCTCAGAGCTTGGCGTCCATTTGGCGACAGAATAGTTATTGCTGAAAACATTCAGAATTTTAACGATTCATCCAGTAGCAACTGAGATCCCCCTGATTGGTCTAGAACTTTCTAGGTACACCTACCGAGAATTATAAAAAACCAACAGTCTGAAGTTATGATCAGTCGGAGTCGTGGACAAATATCGAGTTGTTGTGAGTATACCAAAGAATAAGTATTGGCTTTAGCTCAAGCGATAGCTGAACTAAGCTGTGTGCCAAGTCCTAATGTTTATCTTGTATCATCGAATCCTGTGAGGAGTACCCAGTTGTGTAGTAGTGCGTCGACAGTTGGATATAACTAAAGCGAGACAGTGGAGAATTTCAGCCGTTTAGATAATCCGTAGAGTTCTGCTACGAAGATACCATCTCTTGCTGAATTCAATATGGCCACTTTGTGTGCTGTGGTCATTATTGATACCGATTACTACTTGTGGGGTACTTTGTGTTGTAGTGTGCTGCTGTGTGTGGTCCTGTGTCAGGCTCAGCTGTATATTAATTGTCTATGTGTCAGTGACTTCGTGGTTAATAAATGTCGTCGTCGTCCGTTATTGAGGTCTACTGACTTTTTTTCACACTCTACGCCTACTACAATAGTACCCGTTGAATTTACGGTCTTAGAGGATTTGTAGTGAAGTGCCGTAAACACAAGCATGTAAAAAATGAAAAGTTTTGAATTTCAATTTTTTTTAAAAAAATGTTTATCCATGTTAAAATATTTAAAATGTTTATGTTATTAATCCATGTTATTTGGAATGAAGGAGTTTCATTATTTCTTCTGTTATAATAACTAATGTCTAACTAGTTACAAAATTAACCAGTATCTTTATTTTTCCGAACCAAAACGTTTTTAAAAATATGAGATTATTGATTGGCAACGGATTCTAAAACCCTCTGCGCTTTTGCACATTCCTTAAGATGCATTTAATTAATCTTATTAGGGGTGAGAGGAAAGAAGAAAAGAAGAGATGTTTAAATTTAATAATAAAATAATCTGGGATTACTCGTGGGCTGAATTTAAAAAATAAAAGATTAAAATGAAATCTGATATGCATATTTCAGTTTATCACGAGGAACGTCATTTCTTGAACGGCCAAGCATCACGTGCTCGTGCGAGTTAAATTATATTCTTATTCATTTTTATTGTTTCACTTTAGTACTGCAAACGATCCAAAAAAGACTTAGTCCCGCATCGATTGTTTAAAAAAATAACCCATTTCCTATTTATTTCATTTCATATAATCACGTGCTCAAAGTGATATTTTTCTAGATTTATTCGTTGTAATCAGTAACTTATTTTATTTAATCAGAGCCTTTTTCATTGCAATGGCAAAACGTTATTGAAAGCTGATTTTTTTTGAGAAGCTCGTGCAGATAAAGTTTTTATTTTACGCCAACGAATTTTTGTTGACTCCAAAACCCTCATCTCAAAAACAGCATCATGTTCTGACATGATGCCGACTGCAGAATAAAACAATAAATACAGACGTAAAATAAATGAATAATGGATGTGGCGCATTTCAAATTGGGAAAAAGACCTTTCTTCTGCAGATAAGACATTAAATGAAGATAAGGCGATCATGAAACATAGTTTCTTGCACGAGTTGCGGAGATGAAATCAACTAAAGGGAAAATAATGCACAATCTTCTGTGTTTCTGTCATATATCTCGGAGAAATTATGCGATATTTTAACGAATTTCTAGCTTATAAAACCTGGCACAAGTGAAGCTTCCTGAAGATAGAATTTGGTTTGTTGAATTAAATAAAGATTTAAAGTTTGTTTTCTTTGAAGTGTTTTAGGTAACTTTCTTCTTTGCTTCTATGTTTTATGGTTGAATCAAATAAGTTTTTTTAATGGGAATTTCAGTTTAACATGAAAAACAGTTTTCTTGTTGAATCAGTTTTCGAACCTGCAATCTTTTATTTCCTAAGTCCAGATCTCATGACTTCACACAACCTCAAACTACAACTAAACAGCTTTGAAGTAAATGCTACTGAAATACAATAAGATTTAAACTATTCTGTAATACTTGTAACATTTCAAATAATAACAAGCAATTGGTTTAATATATCATCGGAAGCTACTCCATCGGTATATTAAAAAATAAATGCACAAAGGGTAGGTATTGTTTGATCATCATATTTAATAAAGGATTTGAATAAATATATTATTTTATTTCAAGGGTCACAAAAATCTTTAAAAATTAAATAAAGATGTAAAATTTTTATTAATTTCTAAAAGTAATTTTGCAAATTAAAAAAAACATATTTAGATTTTTTTTGTAAGCTATAATTTTTTTCTTTACATTATTATTTGTAGATACATGTTCAAAATATCAAAAAAGATTAGTCCTTAATAAGAAAGACATTATAATGTATATATATTGTTATCAAATCGAGAATTATCGATTTAATACAATCGAAGAATATTACACTTTTTTTCTTATGATATGAAATATATACTTTCGAATTTGTACTATAGAGAACAATAAATATTATCACTTTAAAACTTTATTAAAAATATATTAAGAATTTGGCATTTCCGATAGCTAAAACTAAGGTCATTGATTACTTATCATCATGTCAGAACATGATATTATTTTGAGAAATGAGGCTTATGGCGTCAACAAAACTCCGAAGGCGAAAAATTGAAGTTTTATTATCTGCAAGAGAATCACAAAAAATCAGCTTTTTACAACGCGTTGCCATTGCATTGATAAAAGTTCTGATCAAAAAAATAAGTTAATGACCTTAGCAAATAAAATCTAGAAAAATGTCATTGAGCACGTGATTATGTGAAATGAAATAAATAGGAAATGTAATATTTTTTTCAAACAATCAATACAAGACAAAGTTTTTTTGGATCGTTTGCAATACTAAGAGGACTCATTCAACGAAATCACTAAAAGGAACAAAAATATAATTTAACTTGCAAGAGCACGTGGTGCTTGAGCGTTCAAGAAATGATGTTCTGACATAATACATTAAAATAGAAAATTCATTTTAATCTTATTTATAATTGCAATCAAAATTTCTATATATACTGCTTGAAATTATTATGAGACTTAAATACTGATGCATTAACATTTAAAATTATAATCAAAATAAGAAGAAAAATCTGAAAAAAGAGCCTTTGAAAAATTGATTATTTTTACTGTAACTTTTTTTACAGGAAAAACACTAACGATGAGTCAGTTTTAATTTTGTATAAATATAAAGTTATTTTGTTTTCTTAAATCGCAGAATGTTGAATACAATTCTATTCTAACTTTAAAACCTGAATTACTTCAGTTTCCAGGCATAGCTAACTTTTACCAAATACTTCGGGACATTTCTCTGATCACGAGAGAAGAATTTAATGGTCTTTAGTCAGTTTCTTCTTCCAACGGCTTTTCAAAATCTAACAAGTAGCATTAGACCAAAGTTTAGGATTCACTTAACGACTTTCCGGAACTTTGGTATCACGAAGGTAGTCTTTTTGGTTTTGGCCCGAAGCAGTTCCTTTTAAAATTTTAAGAATGTTCCTGTACTTTTATATACGGAGGAAGGGTACTATTTCTTTACAGAACAATTTTAAAATAAGAAAAAATGATTCATTGTGATGAAAAGTTACTAAATAACAGAAAGAATGAAATATGAAGAGGAACAAATTAGTAGCCTCAGACTAGAGTTTGGATTTGCCTTAACGACTTTTCAGAAATGTATAATGGGGATAGTAATTTTGGTTCTGGCCTGAAGGATTTCCTTTTAAAATTTTAAGAATGTTCCTATGAAATTTTATTCTGAAAAAATCCTTCTGAGTGATTCTGGAGATATGGATCAATTTTTTTTATTTAGATAATGTTTTTCCTTTTAATTTTATCTTTATATGTGTTATAACGTTATTTTACAATATAACAACGTTATTTTACAATACATACATTCTTTGTAATTCATTCCCAAAGTTTTGTATTAATTTAGATCATAGTAACTTTTTTAAATGTTATTTCCTGGTCCATTCCACTTTTCCTATTTAATAAATCAAATGAAGTATTATAAAGATGATGAGTCATTGATGACTCAACCACGTGACGAGTGAATGGAAAATAAACCACCACTAAATTTTCTATTAGAGGATTCCTTCGATTAATAATAAATCACATACAAAATGGATTCTTTTAAAACAACCCTGTTTCTCTTGTCGAGGTCAAATGTATCAGAATTCCTCTATGAAATCTGCAGATGATGATTTATGAGAATATTCTAGTATATAAAAAGTGAGATAAATGTCGTTTTTTAATTTTTTTTTTCGTTTTGTAAATCCCCTGATGGTGTGTTGCGCGACGTACCTTTTGAGATGAAATAAAACCGAAATTAAAAAGTTCAACATGTGTTTTCTTCAGGATGATTTCGGCCACGACTCTGCAACAACGCTTTCAATAGAAAATTAAAATGGTATTTCATGTTTTTACTGTTTACATTGTTGTCATAGAATGTAAATCTGACGGAGCCTCAACAATTTGTGAGATACTCCTGATTGATGGGAAATTATGTAAAATTGAAAAAAAATCTGATCATATGTAATCAGTATACGATTTTGATCATTTTTAATAGAAAAAACACTACCCTCCCTGCTAAATTAAGTTCAGTATTCTAGATATTGTTGTATAATGTACATAATAATCTGAATCTAATATCATCAATCCATTAATTCTTTTTTTTAAAAAAATCAAACAAAATTATTAATTTAATGAGTTTATATTTCAGTCCACTGTTAAACTAATGCCACTTTTAGCGGTTATAAGGATTAAAATTAGATTAATGCATTAAACATTATCTCACAAACCAGAATAACTAGCAATCGTTGTGCTCTATTGACAGAGCATGTGATTGGTTGGTCTGTGGTTTGAATCCCACCCATGGTACTTAAACAGAGACTGGAATTCTATTTCTTAAAATGTTATCTGTTGTTATTGCTTTTTCTTATGGCACTTGCCATGAAGACGTTCGCTGAGGTAAGCAGCAATTTAAGCTTAATCTCTTGTTTTGTAGTATCACTAACTATGGCCAAAAGTACGTCCCTTAATACTCACTCATCACATTCGCTTGTACAGACCCTTTTTACAGGAGGGTCACATTCAGATACCTTATAGATAGAAAACAGAAGAACAACCATGCCCGAATTAGGACTCGAATCCAGCACGCTCAAGATGCACTATCCCTACACCTGGACGCCAGCAATGTTATCTATTATTTACCTGAGACTTGTAAGATTCCAGATATTTTTTTAAATTTTCAAATCGGATTGCTTTTGAACTTTGCATATGTCCAAGAACGCCAATTTCCATCAGTTATGAGGGATTTCACCGTTTCGCGCGGTTGTGAGTTTTTTTGCTCTAATCGGTATGATGGTTTATTTAACACTTTTCACTGGGGAAAGTTACTCAGTGCATAATTATTCAATTAATTCAAGAACTTTTTTATTATTCTAATAACACACACACACACACACACACACACACACACACACACACACACACACAATTATTTTAAGTATAATTTCCCTGAAAAGCTAATCTATCTCCTTTTACCATTCTGTATGTATGTTTAACAATTAATGTTTATGAAAAATAAATAAATATAAAAATTAAAACGAAATCTGCTATGCGTATTTCAATGTATCATGTCAGAACATCATTTCTTGAAAGGCCAAGCACAACGTGCTCGTGCGAGTTAAATTATATTTTTATTCATTTTAATTATTTTACTGAATAAGTCACTTTAGTATTGCAAACGATCATTAAAAAAACTTTGTCTCATCCTGATTGTTTAAAAAAGATCACATATCCCATTTATTTCATTTCATGTAATCGCGTGCTCAAAATGACATTTTCTAGGTTTTATTTGCTGTAGTCAATAACTTATTTTTTTAAAAAACAGAGCTTTTGTAAATGCGATGGCAACGCGGTATTGAACGCTAATTTTTGAGATATTCGTGCTGATAATAAAATTTTCATTTTTCGCCTAGGGATGCTATTTTTTTTTCACCTACGGATGTTATTATTTTTGTTGGAGCCAAAAACCTCATCCCAAAAACAATATCATATTCTGACATGATAATAAGGCGTTAAAATGAAGCACTGGCTTGATTGATGACTGATAGACCCCATTCGACTTGAAAGGGTTAAATTAATTTTTTAGTTATTTGAATATTCTTGACTATCCATTTTCATTTTAATTTTGCTATATTTAACTGTAGAGACATGATTGGCAAATAAGGTTCCGAAATAATGTTTTTATGCTATATTTATTTCAAACAGTTTCTTTTTTCACCGAGCAAAAGGGTGTTTAAAATGCTGAAGGCTATTCGTAAATCAGATATTTGTTGTCAATCACTTCTTTTGCCATCTAGGAAAACCATAAAATAAAGCTTTCTGCCAAGAAAAGGGGAGAAACTCAATAAAACTCAGATAAGGTCTTAACTCCGATAGAAACTCGATTTTAGGTGGAAACGATTCATGACAAAAATATAGGATCTTCTCGATGAATTTAAATTTGTTTTTCAAGATTTGTGATTTGTTACCGTCTATTTTATTGTAGATGAATTTTAGATAGTATCAAAAAGCTTCAGAAGCTGTTTAGCTTAATTTATTAAATATATAGAGATAAACAATTTAGTTTTTTGAACTCCATCTAAATAAAGTGAAATGGAAATGACTAGATATTTAAGGTTCTTATTTCACTTTCATTTACCTAGAAGGAGCCAATAAAAATCGAATTGTAGAAATTCTAGAAAATATAGTTTTATTTTTAAGGCTATATATTTCATGCTTTTTTACCAGATACAAGCAATTTAATTTACTATTTTATGTTATGTTTTTCTCTATATCAGGAGTGCTTAAAGAGATATAACAATTTTGATACAAGATAAATTTTATAATACAGCAGAATATTGTACAATTGACTGTACTTCTACGATTAAAATTTGATTTTAGTTCATTACATGCACATATACAGGGTGTCCCAGAAAGACTGGATACACTCTACAAAGCCAAATTCGTTGTTTGGAATACAAAAAAAAAAGTGCCGAAAGAATTGTACGTCTACGACCCATAATTTTCGATAAAAGGGTGAGAGAAAATGTATAACGTCTTCTCCGGTTTATTACAATAACCTTTATTTGACAGCCGGATTGGGAGACGGGGTCTTGTTTCATGGCCACAACAATCTCCAGATCTGCCTCCTTTAGCTTTCTACCTATGTGACCATGTAAAGGAATCAGTTTATTGAGACTCAGTAACTTCAGAAATGGACTTAGTCTATTCGTCTACACAGTGCGTTTACTTTTCTGGACACTACGATGCTAGAACGTAGAACGTTTGAACGTAGAACGTTGTGGACACTACGATGCTGGATGCTAGAACGTGCGATGCTGCAACGCTTTGCACTAAGCTCACGTGCATGCCTCCATATGCTCGAAGGACATTTCGAATGTCATCCGATTTAAAATTTTGCAAATACTGATGTTCATGTTTCGAATAAAGGTTTTTCTAGTAAACCGGATATGACGTCATACATTTTCTCGTAAACTATGGGTCGTAGAGGTAGAATTATCTTGTAGTTTTTTATATCAAATTACCAATTTGGTTGTGCAGAGTTTATCTGGGACAACCTCTTTATCTTTATCTATTCATCTATCCGTCTATCTACGAATATATCTCAATTTCCACAACTTTATCTGTCTCTTTCTCTCTGTCTATCTACATTTAAATATATGCGAAGGCGAATAAACTATAACAAATACATAAAATTAAATAAATTGAGGAGTCTTCTGGTGAATTTTGGAAAAGTCTAAAGGTCCTGATTCTATCCCGGGTTTCGGCACCTTGCATTAAATCTTGGGAGACGACATTTGTAAAGTATATTTTATTCTTGAGCAGCGCCATTTTGTTGTTTTACTAAAACTACTTATATACCTCTAACGCCTACTTAGATGGAAAAATAAAATATACTTTACTACCGTCGTCTCCCAATATTAAATAATCTTTATCTATTGATCTATTTGTCTATCTACGAATATATCTCAATTTCTACCATTCTCTCTGTTTCTTTCTCTGTATCTATCTACATTTAAATATATGCAATGGCAAGTGTAATATAACAAATACATAAAATTAAATAAGTTGAAGAGTCTTTTTGATGAATTTTGGAAAAGGTAAAGAAGTAAACTCTTTTTTTACATCGATGAGATTTTATATCTATATCTTGATTATAATTCATTAAAGTAATTATGATTAAATAATCGCACGCATTGGATTCATACGACGATTAAAATTTTACTCCTCACTAACAATTATTTTCCCAGATGATTTTATTATTATAATAAACACAATTTTATACATGTAAGATATTAATTACATTACGAAAACACACACACTTTATCTCGAGTTTCTTATCCATGAAAAACAAAACACTTATATTTTCATCTCCTCATTTAGCCTCAATAACTGGAGAACAGAAAGTTAAGTGAAAACCTTTAGTCTGGTGTCTTGTGACTGCTCATGCAACCTAAATCGAAAATGTATGGCTTTTGGTTCGAATCCAAAAGTACTGATTTAAACGAATGCATCCAGTTCATCAATTATTTGGTACTTTTCCGTCAGCCGAGCGAAAGCGAAAAGTCGCCAAATAGGGTAGAACTCCACCACATTTGGCGATTTTTCGCTTGCATCCGGCCAAAAAAAAGTACCTATTATTTTTAGAAAATATCCTTTTGCATGTAATCTGGGCATTCATTAGTCATTGGAATAAGCTTTTTTTTCTACCACAATTATCAAAAGAAATTAATGGCCCTCAAATGATTAGAAGCAATAAAAGATTTTTGAAATAAGTACTATAAATTTTACAAAATATGCTATAAAAATCAAATTTAAAGCACCTCAATATAG
>JAOUZG010024733.1:0-12158 GCA_026289955.1 Argiope argentata | reverse complement strand
ACACATCGGCTTTTCTCCGGTGAAATAGTGTGCCCGTTTTTGTTGCACCAGGAGACCAATTTGTTTACAGCAGCCTGCAATTGCCTTTCAATTAGAATCATATTGCTTCCTTGACAGGAGACCTGCAGATCATCGACATACAAACTAGCATGCACAGATGAAGGTAAATGAAGTAAAATTTGACTAAGATGAGTGATAAAAAGTGTGACACTGAGGACACTTCCCTGGGGAACTCCCTCAGCTTGAATAAAATGATTTGAATAAAAGCTACCAACACGAACTCTAAAAGTGCGATATGATAAAAAGTTCTGTAAAAATATGGGTAAGTTACCCCTAAAACCAAAGTTAAAAAGGGTTAAAAGTATGCCGTAGCGCCATGCACGGTCGTATGCCTTCTCAATATCGAAGAATATAGAGACAAGGTGATTCCTTTTAACAAAAGAGTTGCGGATCTGGGTTTCCAGTAAAATCAGGTTGTCAAAAGTAGACCGACCTCTACGGAAACCACTCTGCAACGGGGGAATACATTCTTTCTTCTCCAATTCATATACGAGACGAGCATTAACCATTCGTTCCAAGGTTTTGCAAAGACAACTAGTCAATGCAATTGGCCGGTAGTTCAAAGGGTTTGATGGTTCTTTACCAGATTTTAAGATTGGGATCACAGTAGCTTCCTGCCATTGTGAAGGATATTTTTGCTCAGTCCAGATTCTATTATACAAGAGTAATAAACTGGATAAGGAATGCGCGTTCAAATGGCGGAGCATATTATTTGTGATCCCATCTGGTCCAGGACTTGTATCATGGGGTTGAGATAAGGCCGATTCTAGTTCTGATATACTGAATTCACAGTTGTATGAAAATGTCCCCAGGGTATTAAAGCCTAAAGGTACCCGTTCCGCTCGATTTTAACTGATAGAAAATCAAAACTGAAAGAGTCGGTTGAGGAAACCTGTGCAAATGTTTTACCCAAAATATTGACAACGTCTAATGGATCTGAGAAGGACACATTTCCTATATTTAGAACAGGAAAGGAATTCTCTATAAATTCCATTAGCTGCATTTACTTTTTTCCACAAAAGTTTACTGGGAACACAGGATGTGATTGATGATACAAAGTTAATCCAAGATTCCCTTTGACTACGACGGCGAATGCGACGAGCAAGGGCTCTGGCCTTTTTAAAAGCGACTAAGTTTTCTGATGTTGGATATCGTCGAAATTTGTTCCAAAGTCTCTTTTGGGTTTTTGTAACTGTCACGACAGGCTTCGTTCCACCACGGTCTACGAAATTTTCTTAGACGTGGGGAAGGTTTCGGAATGGTGATATTAGATGCATTCATTATCGTGTCAACGACATTTTGTATGGCTTCTGATATATCTGTATGACTAATCATGTTTTCATTGATAGTAGCTAGTTGGGAGAATGTAGTCCAATTTGCTCGTTGAAATTGAAAACGGGGAAGACAAAAGGTTGCACTACCACTATCAGCATGAGAGATTATTAAGGGGAAGTGATCACTATTGTATAGTTCATTTCCAACAGTCAAATTCAAAAACGATAGCAGTTCGGGAGAGCAAATGGCTAAATCAAGACAATGAAAACTACGTGTGGGTGCATGGAAGTACGTTTGTTCATCATTATTTAGCAGACAGAGACAATTATTTGCAATGAACTGTTCGATCTGCTGCCCACGAGAGTTTGTACTCTCCGAACCCCACAAAGTACTATGGCCGTTGAAGTCACCTAGCAGGATAAAGGGCTTGGGAAGCTGGTCCACTAAGGTGTCGAGATCTTGTTGACGTATGATGGCATGAGGCGGAAGATAAATACAACAGACCGTGACCAAAGATCGTATATGAATCTGAACAGCCACAACCTGGAGACATGTATGTAAAGCAAGAGGTGTGCTCGGATAAATGTTTGAAGTGAAGATACAGACACCTCCAGAACAATGAGCTCCTGTGCCTGCATCTTTCCGAACACAATTATATCCGCGTAGTTTAATGGGAATGTTGGGTGACAAGAAAGTTTCTTGTACACCTAAACAAATGGGATGAAATTTATTAATAATGGACTTGAAATCAGGAAGTTTGGACCGAATGCCGCGACAGTTCCAAGAGAGGAAAGCACCCATTAAGTGATTGTTTTGGAACGGGAATGAACGGAGGCAGTTGTTGGAGTTGCCGGGTCTTCGCAACTCATTTCAAGTTCAGATTCATCCTCAGATGGATGCAATTTAATATCTGGGCTATTGGGCATGCCACCAAAAATGGATGCTAGATCCTTATGAACAATACCCTTCGTCGCTAGCCCTAAGGCGACGGAATTTTTGGACGCCGATTTTTTGAGTTTTGTAGGGAGATCTTTTGGTGCAAGACCACGTTATGCAAGCTTTAATTTCAAAGTTTTATGAGATTTTGTCTTTTGTTTTTTGTGTCTGCTTTTGAAGTTTCAGGAGCACTAGCTGTAGATTGCCCAGTGTCTGAATCCATTGGTTTGTCTGGTGGTTTCATTTCTGTTTTATCTTTAATGCAATTTGGGCATGAACAGTTTTCACAGAACGGTTTTTGCAATGCCGTGGCATAGCTTAAGCCTTGAGTTGGTGTGCGAGATAAGACTTGTCGCCTTGCTTCTGGATATGAAATGCCTTCTTTTACTTTGATTTCAGTGATTTGTTTCTCTAGGATCCACCGTTTACAAGCTCTCGAAAAAGATGAATGCTTGCCATCGCAGTTCACGCACTTTTCTTGTGCCGAACACTGCTGGCTCTCGTGACCTTTCTCAGCACAGCGGGCGCATGTCACAGTCCCGCGGCAATTAGCTTTTGAGTGGCCAAAACGCTGACACTGAAAACACCTGAGGGGATTTGGAATATAGTGGTTAACTGGTAATTTCATGTACCCAGCATATAAAAATTCCGGCAATTTAGGAGAGTGAAAAGTTAATATCAGATGTTTAGTATTAAGGAGTTTTCCATCCCGCCGGATAGTGATGCGGCGTACATGCGTCACTCCTTGGCTTTTTAATTCTTCTAAAATTTCTTCAATGGGTACATTGAACAATTCACCACATGTAATGACACACTTAGAATAATTTAGAGACACATGTGGTTCTACAGTAATGGGAATTGTAGTCAAGGCCTTTAATTTTATGATTTGTTGTGCTTGCTTCTTAGAAGCAACTTCCACAAGTAAATCCCTAGAACGCATTTAGCGAATGCAAGAAACTTCACCGATCATTGCTGTTATAGTCTTTTGGACGAGGAAAGGAGAAACTGAATTAAATGATTCATTATTTTCAGAAACTCTCTTAATTATAAAATAAGTGTCAAAGTTTTGCTGACTAGAAATAAATTTGATTGATTTCTGATGCCCACTAAAGGGACCGCGTTTGGAAGACCCCATACGACATTGAAAAAAATTCAGGTTCGACGGCACCACCCACCACGGAGCCCAACAAGGGAAGGCAATTACCGGCTCTGGTCATTTCCAGCCTCGGCATCCACCCTAGTGCTAGCTGAAGCCTATACGCTCGGAGTTACCCCCGGGGACAGTGACCACACTTAACGCCAAACCCAAGGAGTAACCCCTTCGCTTGATCCCTAGCAGTCTAGCCACTCAGGTGACTAGGTACCAGCCGATTGATACACCGGGGACCACAGTGCACCACCCGTCTCTCAAATGGGTTGCCACGCACGGCCAACACGTGGGGTTTCTGGCTGTCCATGAGAAGCAAGAAGCAAACAGAGCGGGGACAGCTTCTCATGGAGAGTTCTCTCACTTGCCGTCGAGGGAAAGAAGGATCAAGCAAAAAGCAGAAGGCGTAGAGGAGGATAAACATAAAGGGAGGAAAGATCCCTGGGAACCTCGGGATTGGGACACTCGTACCCACCTATAGTAGGTGAGCCCCTGAGGGGCTGCGTTTCATAAGTTAAATGCTGAATCATTACATAACAAATGTTATCTGCGGTCATCTTGACAGTAATTGTTTTCTCGGTTTCATCAGAGAGATGAATAGTAGAAGAGGAAGATTCAGGAAGTTTATTTATTGTTGACTTCGGTTGCGGAAAACTGCTTACGGTTGGTGTTTTTATAGCGGAAGAAAACGATGGAAACTTTGTTGCAGGAGTTCGAGTGTCAACGACTTTTTTGCTTGGATTGATTGAATTTGTTTTTCTATTGTCCATTTGGGGCAATTCTTTCAGTATGCTGCATGATTTCCTTTGCAATTAAAACACAATTCGGAATTCTTGCATGACGCATCCTCGTGACCAGATTCAGAGCAACGGGTGCAGTTTACAGTAGTGGATCGACAACTAGTTTTAGAATGGCCAAACCTCTGACATTTGAAGCAACGTAGATAATTTGGTACATATGGGCGGATTTTAGAATTTAAATATCCCGCTTTTATAGAGGTTGGAAGATTAGTCGTGCGGAAACTTAGAATTATGTGTTTGGTGTCAAATATTTCAGTGCCTTTTTAAATTTTTATGCGTCTAACGTGTTGTACTCTTTGGCTAGATAAGCCTTGGAGAATCTCAATTTTGGAATTGCCGACCAACTCAGTTTCTGATATTACTCCTAAACAAGTATTCAATGTATTGTGTGGTGTCACATTAACTGGATGATCTAGAAATGTTTTAGCCAAAAGGAATGATTTCGTTTGCAGTGATAAAACAGTTTTCAATTAAGAGGTCACCAGATCGCTTCTTACAGATTTCGGTTCGCCACCAATGCTTTGAATTGCTTTCTCAATCATAAATGGGGATGTATTTTGCAACTTGTTTTGAAAAGATATAATTAAAAAACGAGTATAAGAAGCCAGTTCGTCAACGGTAAATATCGGTGAATCGTGATGAAAAGAACCCATATGATATTGGAAAAGATTCAAGCTCGACGGAACCACCCACCAAGGGATGGCAGCCACTGGCTCTAGACATTCCCAGCCTCAGTGGTTACCATGGTGCTAGCCGAAAAACATACGCTGGGAGTCACCCCCGGAGACAGTGAACACCCTTAACGCCAATCCCAAGGAGGGACCCCTTCACTTGATCCTCTTGAGCAGCTCAGTCAATTGTCTAGGATACCGGCTGATTGATACAGCAGGGACCAAAATGTACCACCCGCCCAATGGGTTTCCACGCACGGCCAACACGTGGGGTTGTGGCTGTCAATGAGAAGCAAGAAGCAATAAAAAAGGCAACAGCTTTCCATGGAGAGCCCCCTCGCCTACCGTCGAGGGAAAGAAAGAAAAAAATTCACATTTAATACTTGCAAATCAAAACTTAAATAAAAAACTGCTATCAAAATACAAAATTATCAAAATATTATCAATTTGTAAAAGTTGGAAAGAAATGATGTAAATACGGAAATGCAAAAAAAACTTAATTACTCTGTAGTCTCGACGTAAGGAAATTAAGAATAAAAGATCGCTAAGGCATCCCGACGCCCGTTATTACCAAAGAAAGTAAACCCTTTGAGATAGGAAAAGATCCCTGGGTACCTCGGGATTGGGACACCCATGCTCACCTAAAGAAGGTGAGCCCCTGAGGGAGGCTCTTTTTAAAGCAATTAAATTTTCGGATGTAAGATATCTGCGAAAGATACCCCATGCTTTGCTCTGTTTCTCACGGGCTTGTTGACATTCAACGTTCCACCATGTCTTACTTTGCTTCCTTCCAGAACATTTAGTCTGCGGGATGGACATATTCCATTCATGAATAATAGTTTGGGTAATGAAGTCCATAGGCTGCTCAATAGAATAATTTTTTACCATGATTTTTCTTATTTTTTAAAAAACAGAGAATGTATTCCATTAAGCGGCTGTGAATATGTACATAGTTGGCTGATAATAGTTACGGTGATTAAATCTGTCATCTGTTACAATCAAAGGAAAATGGTAACTGTTGTGGAGATACTTATTTACTGTCAGATTAAGAAAAAGGAAATAGTGATGAACTAATGGCAAGGTCGATTACATGGAAAGATTTTGTAGGCTGGTGGAAATAAGTTAATTCATTTGTGTTTAGAAGACGTAGATTGTGATCTTGTAAAAACTTTTCAATTTGAAGGCCTACGGAATTGGTGTCAGAATTTCCCCATATGAGCATATGACCATTAAAATCTCCAATAATAAAAAACGGCTGAGGAAGTTGTTGAATTAAATAGTTTAAATCGGTTTGATTTATGTACTTATTAGGAAGTAAATATAAATTACATATTATTAACAGGGATTTTGTGTGTATTCGAATAGCAATAGCCTGTAAATTTGTGTTTAAATTTAATGGAGTGGAAGAATTATTGATTTCAACAAGCAGTGCATCTCCACCTGTAGATCTATCATTTATATGATTTTTGTAAGAGGTAGTGTAGTTTGATACATGGATGTTATCACCGGGTTTTAAATGGGTCCTCTGTAAAGCAATACAAACTGGTG
This sequence comes from Argiope argentata, assembly GCA_026289955.1. Taxonomy (NCBI): domain Eukaryota; kingdom Metazoa; phylum Arthropoda; class Arachnida; order Araneae; family Araneidae; genus Argiope; species Argiope argentata. Next base: position 5,721 of record JAOUZG010024733.1, on the reverse strand, counting down.
CATAAGTATGGGGCCTTTCAAGTCTGAAATTTTATTTTTTAAGCCCACGACAATTCCAAGAAAGAACTTTTGCCATTGAAGGGAAATAAATAAAAACACTAAAAGGAGAAACCCTCCTTATAATTTCTTTGAAGAATCTGATTCGTCTTATTCACCTAAGGACATTTCTTCTTCAGATGGGATGGTTGGTATGTAATGTTTATTGGCACAAGAGCCATATTTGGCCATACTGCGCCAAGCATACGGTAAAATGAGGACATATATTTAAAAGAGCACTAATTTAGAAGCATGGCTAAGTTGTTAAAACAAAAAAATGGTTTGGTAAAAATATTAAAATGTGAGACGATGATAAATGTAAATGCAGAAAAATATTCATGTTTAAAATTCATTTAACAAACAAAAGGATAGAAAAAAGGTGTTAAATACAGTTAATGAAACAATAGCTCTTAAAAATGTAAAAATATTTGGGTGGTGGGTTTCCCCCACTAAGTCCTGCAATGTTGGATACAAAGATTGGAAAAAGAGTTCGCGATGCGATTTAAAATCTGGTCATTCAATAAGAATATGTTTGACACTAAAATCAGTACAGCATCTAGGACACATGGGTTTCCTCTCTCCACAAATCATTAATTTATGAGTAAAACGTGTATGTCCGATACGGAGGCGGGTCAATTTAACATCCAACCCCCGTACAGGAAGTACAGGCCATGATACAATGAAAGATTTGATTCCATGCAATTTGTTATGAGCTTTCTCATTCCAGTTTGACTGCCAAGTGGAATAAAGATGAGAACGAAATAATTTCCTCGCATCACAGTATGGAAGATTTTGCGAAAGAAATGAAGAAGCAGTGTTTGTAGCACAGTCGGCCGCCTCATTACCTGGAATGCTCGAGTGACACGGTACCCAACAAAATAAAATATTAAATGTCTTAATTCGAAGACCGTATAAAGCATTCAAAATTTCAAGGGATACTGGATGCAATCGATTGTCGGGGTGGGAGAGAATCTCCAAAGCACTCATACTGTCAGTATAAATAATAAAACTCCGATTAGTAGAGATTGAAATTTCCTGGAGAGCACAGGAAATTGCCATTAATTCAGCAGTAAAGATAGAAAAACTGGCATGTAAACGATCGCTCAGTATGCCAGATGGAAGAACTACACCACAACCGACATACCCGTCTGATTTTGAGCCATCTGTAAAAACTGGGGTGAAAGACGTACACCTACAGCGATGATAGAAAAACAACTGTTGAAAAACCACAGATGCTGTAGTGGATTTATCAAATCCAGAAAATGGATTTAAAAAGTAAAAAAACTGGTTTTTCCCATGGTGGGAAACAAAAGGGATCTATAGACTGAATTGTGGAATTATTAAGGTTCGAGTCTCGCAAAAGCGCTTCTATTCTCACACTGAATGGTGGAATGCAAGAGGGAAGAGCATTATAAATTCTCCTAAGACCGGCTGGAAGTGCTGATTCAGATATAGGGTGCTTTGAGAAAGACTGCGTTCGGAAGTAATAGATGGCTGTGATTTGTTTACGCCTTAAATAGAGAGATGGCTGGTAACAGATGTTATATAAGCTTTCTGTGGGTGATGTTCTAAAGGCACCGAAGCAGATTCTCAATGCAGAGTGATGGATAGTGTCAAGTGTGCACAAGACACTAGGACGTGCAGATCCATATACCATGCATCCGTAATCGAGACAGGAAAGAATAACTGCCTCTTGAATACGCAGTAAAGCGGCTCGATCTGCACCCCAAGAATTTCTGGAGAGGACCTTTAAGATGTTCAAAGAGCGTTCGCACTTCTTTCTCAAATACAAAATATGAGGAAGGAAGGTCAGTTTTCGGTCGAATATAATGCCCAAAAAACGTATTTCAATAACAACTGGGATAACATTACTACGAATATGAATATTAGCTCATATCAACAATAAAAAGTGTGCACTGAGGACACTTCCTTGAGGAAAACCCTCGGCTTGGTTGGTTGCGATTTTTCTGGCGCAAAAGCCATATTTGGCCACACTGCGCCAAGCAAATGGTAAGAAATTGAGACCTACAATTAAAATAAAGCAAACTACATATTAAATTATAACAGCACACCATATCAATAAACAAATGTAAAATTAGAGAGCACAAATGTTAAAAATTTTAAAAGAAATATCGATACAATAAAAATATAACAGTTAATCCATTTAAAAGATCAAACTAAGATGCATCGAAAGGCACTAAATACATATATAAAAGCCAATTGTTTTTAAAAATTTAAAAATGTTTGGATGGTAGGCTTCACCCACCAGGTCTTGCAAGTTAAGAGAAGATGAGTGGAAAAAATTACGACGAGGATCGTTAAAATTGGAAAATACACATAAGATATGTTTAATACTAAAAGCAATGTTACAAGGGGTACACATTAGTAACTTTTCACCGAAAATGAGAAGACGATGAGTGTAGCGAGTGTGGCCTATACGGAGGCGATTCAATTTGACATCGACCTCTCGTACAGGAGAGACAGGCCACAAACCAACTGTCCGTTTTATGGAATGTAGTTTGTTCTCGATCTGCAAATCCCATGATTCTTGAGAAGCAGTAAAAATTCTACTAACAAATGACCTTCTAACGTCACAATATGGAAGTGTCTGTGTTAAAAATGAGGACGCAGATTTAGCTGCAGAATCAGCCCTTTCATTTCCTGAAATACCCGCATGACTTGGAACCTAACAGAAAAGAATATTTAAGCCTTTGTTTTGAAGTAACTGCCAGTTTAACAAATTTGAATAGCGACATCTGACTGTGAAAATGAGGAAGTGTTTCGAAAGATCTCATACTTTCAGTATATATGATAAAATTACACTGAGTGGAGAGGGAAATTTCTTGAAGAGCGCAGGTTGGTTGGTTGGTTTTTATTTTTTTGGCACAAGGGCCATTGTTGGCCATACTGCGCCATACACGCGATAAAAGTAATTGAAGAGCGCAGGAGATGGCTACCAACTCAGCAGTAAAAACAGAACAAAAATTGTTCAGACGATAGCTCAGTGTACTAGATGGAGTTATAACAGCGCAACCAACATATCCATCTGATTTCGATCCATCTGTGAAAACTGATGTGAAAGAAGAATACCGACTGCGGTGATGATGAAAAAGCTGCTGGAAAATAACAGAATTTGTAGAAGATTTATCAAATCTTCTACAAATTTGTAGAAGATTATCAATCAAGAATGGATTCAAAAAGGAAAAAAGCGGGATATCCCAAGGAGGGGTGGAAACGAGAACAAGAGGTGTAATGATAACATTATAAAGGTTCGAGCCACACAAGAAGTTTTTCACTCGTTCACAAAAGGGAAGGGTATGATAAGGTCGGGCGTCATAGATCCTTCGTAGGTTTGCAGGAAGAGCAATGTGATGAATGGGATGGTTTGGAACTGATTGTACACGAAAAAAACAAAGTAGATAATTTCTGACGCCGTAAATAAAGCGGCAACTGGGGGCAAATAAAATGTAAACTCTCAACTGGAGATGTGCGGAAAGCACCATAGCAGAATGTTGTACAGTAACAAAATGTCTAAAAACAAATGGACGGGCAGACTCGTACAACATGCAACCATAGTCCATGCGTGAAAGAATGACCGCTTGATAAATACGTAGTAGGAAAGTTCGATCGGCACTCCAAGAGGTTTTAGAAAGTACTTTTAAAATATTCATATGTTTCTCACATCTCTTCCGCAAATTCAATATATGAGGAAGGAAAGTGAGTTTACGATCGAAGGTCATTCCCAAAAATCGTTCAGTCACTACTAGAATTGGGACATGTCTTATCTTTATAACAGGATCTAAGTGCATGCTTCTCTTTCTACAGAAGTGAACACATTGACTTTTCTCAGGAGAGACGGTGTGACCATTTTTATTTCAACAAGTTATCACCTTATTAACTGCATTTTGTAATTGTTTTTCGATTACATTCATGTTACTACCTTGATCTGCAGATCATTAACATACCGACTGGACTGTACAAATGAAGGTAAATGATTTAAAATCTGACTGAGATGTACAATAAAAAGTGTGACACTGAGGACACTTCCTTGAGGAACACAATCAGTTTGTATAAAATGATTTGAGTAAGAATTACCGATGCGAACTCGAAACGTACGAAGTGATAAAATGTTTTGTACGAATACGGGCATGTTTCAATTAAAACCAAAATCAGGAAGTGTCGAAAGTATGCCATATCGCCACGCATGGTCATAAGCTTTTTCAATATCAAAGAATATGGAGACTAGGTGGGTCCTCTTAACAAAAGCGTTGCGAATTTGGGTTTCCAGTAGAATGAGATTATCAAAAGTTGATCTTCCTCTGCGAAAACCACTTTGCAGCTTGGGTATACATCCTCCTTTCTCCAATTCGAAGATTAAACGAGCATTGACCATGCGTTCAAATGTTTTGCAAAGACAATTGGTAAGGGCAATAGTTCTGTAGTGCAGAGGATTTGATGGATCTTTCTCCGGTTTTAAAATTGGAATAACAGTAGCTTCTCTCAATTGTTTAGGGTATTTTTGTTCAGTCCAGATTCTGTTAAAAAGTAGCAACAAATTAGAGATGGAGGTTGAATTTAGACGGCGAAGCATACTGTAAGTTATTCCATCTGGCCCCGGGCATGTATCACGGGTTTGCGATAGAGCTGTTTCCAATTCATACATTCTGAATTCAGAGTTGTATGCAAAAGTATTTCAATTATTAAAATGCAAGAGCCATCGCTCCCCAGTATTCTTAATTTCTACAAATCCGGGACTATAAGAATTAATCTCGGAAACTTGCACAAATGCTTGACCTAGAATGTCGGTAACGTCTAATGGGTAGAATTCACAAGGTTTCCTGTCTTTAAAACTGGAATGGAAGTTTCACAATAAATCCCATTTGCAGCTTTTATCTTTTTCCACAAGACATTAATGGAAGTTGAGGATATTATTTAAGATACAAACTTGATCCAAGATTCCCTCTGACTACGACGACGGATACGTCGAGCTAAGGCCTTGGCTTTCTTGAAAGCAACAAGATTTTCTATCGTAGGGTACCTTCAAAAAATGTTCCAGTGGTTTTTCTGATTCTTATAGCTATTGCGATTAGATTCATTCCAACACGGTCTGCGAAATTTTCTCGGACGTGGGGAATTCTTTGGAATAGTGGAGGTTGCGGCACATAGTATAATATCTACGACATTTTGAATTGCTTCCAAAATATCTGTAGTATTGATCGTAGTCTCTGTGATGTCTGCTAACTGCGAAAACGTAGTCCAGTAGAAACGTGGAGGACAAAAAGTCGCTTCACCACTATCAGCATGGGAGATAATAGGATAGTTATCGCTTTTATATAAATCGTTGCTAACTGGCAAGGTTAGCAATGGCAGTAGTTCAGGAGAACATATGACCAAGTCAAGACTGTGGGAGGTACGTGTGGGTTCATGAAAGTATGTTATTTCCTCATTATTGAGCAAACAAAGACAGTTATTAGAAATGAACTGTTCTATTTGTTGCCCACTAGAATTTGTACTATTCGAACCCCACAAAGTATTATGGCCGTTGAAATCGCCAAGTAGGACGAAAGACGAAGGAAGTTGGTCAACTAAGTTGTTAAGATCTTACTGACAGATGACATCATGAGGCGGTAAGTAAATACAGCAGACTGTGACTAAAGATTTTACGTGAACTTGTATAGCCACAGC
>JAOUZG010024728.1:0-14287 GCA_026289955.1 Argiope argentata | reverse complement strand
ATATATATATATATATATATATATATATATATATATAATTGATGATGATTACGACGTGTCCGCTTTACAATGGAAGGAGGGGTGAAGTAGTTTCTGAGGGTATGGACCCATAAACACTCTAGTGCAGAAGCATGAAGGTTCAAATAAAGATGACACACAATCTAATTCACTTGCACAACTCCTTTTTACAGGGAGGGGAGCACATTCACTCACTTCGTAGATAGAACACAGAAGAAAACCTCTCCCTGATAGGGATTCGAGTCCTGGAAGTTCAGATCAAGAGGAAGAAGCACTACCTTTGTGCCATGTCGTCAGCATATTAAATATTGTTTATCCCATATATCTTTCTGTAATGGTGGCTGATTCTTGTCTCCCTAGTTAGTGAAGAAATGTTGTGACTATCACTTACCGGGCCTCTTACTGAAGAGTTTTTTGTGTGTTCAGAATGACCCGAGTATAGTTTTCACCATTGATGTAGGGATATTTTAAGATTTAGTTTATTTATAATAACGCCTCGTTGTAAAGCAACACTAGGGCTATTTTGTGATTGCCTCGTAATTTTGCACAGTGGTCAGATGACAAGGACGGTATCTGAGCTGGCACCCCCTCTCCACATTACACCAGCGAGAAGATGTTTTGACATGAAAGATTTAAATTGCAACAAACCCCCTTACACGAAAGTTCTTCGGTGGAATTGGATGCCGAACTTTAAACCCTATGACTCACGAGCCGAGATATTACCACCAGGCCATCACAACCCTTGTTCTATTGAGATGTTAGAGATCAAGGAGTCTTGGTGGTAAAGTCTAGACTTCGGAACTGAAAGGTTTTTGTTTCCGAGACCAATTCCACATGTGAGCTGGTAAAATGCAAGTTAAATTCGTCGGAGCCAAAAATCTTCCTGTTAGTGTGAGGCATAAGTTTGATGAGGGGGTCTCCAATTCAATTGTCATCCTTTTCCTCTGTCCGAGACACAAAATTATGAAGTCAATCCTAGATCAGTTCTAGTTTTGCTTTAAAAAGGAGGGGATCAATATAACTTAGCTGAATCGTAATGTTCCGGTCATTCAGAGCGTGGTGGCCTGGTGCTAATGTTTCAGCTTGTAAGCCGTAGGGTTTCCAGTTCGGAACCTGATTCCACTAGAAAACGGCCTTTTAAAGGGATCAGTTTTTCGTGAAATCTGTCAAGGTCGAACGTTCTCCGGATGATGTGGTATGGTGTGGAAAAAGGGGAGCCAGCTCAGGCGACGTCCTCATTATCTAACCGTTTTTAAAAATTACAAGGTCCGTCGAAAATAGCCCTAGTGTTGCTTTACAACGAGGCGTTAATGTAACTAAACTGAACAAAAATTGAACCAATCTTTCAGATTGAGGCAGGAGTAGATTCAGAATCTTTAAACCATTTTTTTTTTTCGATGCATAGAACTATGAAAAGAAATCATTCATTACGTGGTGGTAGATATTAAGTGATGCAGAGCACGATATATATCATAAAGTTTAAGTATCCTGCTAATACAATTAACAATTAATGTGTTAATACGGGATACTAAGGACAATTCTTTCGTTAGTTGGAATAAATATTTCAACCGTGATATGATGGTATAATTTAAGTTCGAGTTTTTAAACTTTGAAAAAAATGTATTTTATGTTTAAAATAACATAACTTCTTCTTGTAAGTAATATGAAAAGGTTTAATTAAAAGCATGCTTATATTTTATATAATACATAATAAATTTGAAAATAATGCTTAAATTATTTATAGCAAATATGTCGCATCATCCTTTATCTTTGGAAAGAGGTACGAATAATAATGCAGCGTACTTAGCTTAAAAGGATTTTATTTGGGATTGAAAAAAAGTTAAGTCATAAAACTAAAATTCAATTTTCAGAGCAACAACTATAGAATTGCATGAATCACAAATTTCATTATGCGTTTGATAGATCGTACAACTGCTTTGAATTTCAACTCTAGAAAATCTACTACCTTTTAAGTTTGGCGAGCTGATGAGTTTAATTTTCCTGAAATTTTCACACACCTTAATAATAAAGTTTTGCCATGCTTCGATATCACACATTTGCCAAAAAAGTATTTGGTCCTAAAAGCATCGCCAAGGCAAAAATCGCTGCATTATTTATAAGTTTTATATTATTTTGCTGATTAACATTACTAAAGCAACGTGTGGAAAAAGGTTATGCAAATGTATCACGTGTTGTTAATATTATTAAAGATAAATTTGTAATTCATAATATAAATTGTTAAAAAACATAGGCAATTAAATTCAATTTTAATAACGTATATTTTAAACATATGTGGTTAATACATAAGCATTTATTAAGATAAGTAAAATTTTTGTACCGAGTACAGTGAATAGGCAATCATTATGGCCGAGAAATTTTCTTTTACAAAATTTTAACATATATTCAAACATAGAACACACGACACGAACTAATCGCACACAACACACAAGGGAACTAAACACACACAAACACTTATCTAACACTATTCTCATCTAAAGCGCAGCTAGATTTGCGCCGCTAACATATTCCCCGATTAAAAATTCCCTAAGGGATTATCAGACGGCTGATCAGTATCTTATGGTAAAGAAAACCGATAAGCCTTACTCCTCCCCTCAACGGAAGAGCATCCGTCTGATGAGCCTGAAAAGAGACTAAAAAAACAAAAAGAGATACATGGTTGAAATTCAGAGATAAATGATAGTTAAGAATATTTATCAAAGAGCCCCAGATAATATAACTCTTTGGAGACATATAAATATACGTACATACAAAATAATACATAATAACAGAAAAAGAAATTTCACCAAAAAAATAATAAAAAGATACTTTACATGTTTAATTGTGCGGCTTCCTGCCAAAGGGGTAGCGCATATTTCCCGAAAGCTGGATGTCCGAGTCCCTGTTTGGACATGGTTGTTCTTCTGTGTTCTATCTGTGAGGTGTGTGAATGTGTCCTCCTTTAAAAAGGGGCTGTGCAAGCGACTGTGATCAGTATGTAGCTAAGTGGTACTTCTGGTCGTTGATGGCACTACTTAAAAACAGGAGACGCTCCTTCTGGCTTAAAACTTGCTGATGCCTCGGTGAAGCTTGCCATGGCAAATACCACTAAAAACAACAACATGTTAAATTTGTATGACTACTTCTAAAACAACTTTTATTGAATATATATAATAGTGAAGAAGAAAAAATTTATTCAAAAATTCTTAGTATGGAGAGTGCATCTGCCTTCCCATGAGCACTACCCCTTCTATAAGAAATTTTAACATGATATCTGTGATATCAGTCTCTAGACCTCACTCTCCCACCATCCGTCACCTCCAGATGGCAGGAGTGTACGATTAGACCAGCAAGGGGGGCAGCGGAAGAAAGGGGTGACGCTAGGAGATGGAAGGTGGAAGCGTCGAAGTTGACGGTTTATAGACTGTTGCATGTCTGAAAAAAGGGTAACTAGCCCTTTACTTTTGTTCTTTTCCTTCATGTTCGTGTTGTCCTGTGTCCGTGCATTAAAATATACAAAAGACAAACCTGTGGTCTTATTTTGATGGAGTATTCACCTCGGAACACGACCCTACATATCTTTGTAAGTCCAATGCCTGTCCAGTCAGTTCGGTATTGTGAAATTTGTAAGTTATGTCAAGTCACCAAGTCATGATCTGAAATGACCTGGATTTGGGAGCCAAAGATCCAAGAATCAAATTTACGAAGTGTTTCCAGCACACTAATTGCTTCACTGTCGATTATGGACCTCTTCATTTGGGTAGCAGTTAATTTCTTGCTGAATAAAGCAATGGGCATTTCTTCTGCTTGGTAGCTATGCTGAACTAAACAAACGCCAACGGCAGTGCCGGAAGCATCTGTGAATAGTATAAGTACGAATTAAAACTAATGTGTATAGGAAAGACATATTTACTAGTTCCTCTTTGAGTGTGACGAAAGATTTTTCGGCTAACGATTCCCTAGGAATGTCATTCAAAATGTTATTTTTAGTGAAGTTAATTAAGTGCAACACTAACTGTGAGACATTTGGGAAATAATCTCGATAATAGCACATGAGACTCAAGAAACTTCTGACTTCACGTTTTGTGGTAGGTCGACTCAGCTTTTGAATTGTTTCACCTTTTCAGGATCAGAAGAATATTTCCCAGAACTAACTATGTGGCCTAAGAACTTGACAGATTTTCTGCCAAAAGCACACTTTTCAAGGTTCACTTTTGGCCCTACTTCTTTCAATGACCTAAACATCTTGGAGATATGATCGAGATGTACTTTCCAGGTTTTCAAATAGATAGAGGTGCCATCGATGTATGAACGGCAGTTTTTCTGATGTGCGAACAGAGTTTTGTCCATGGACTTCTGAAAGGTACATTCAACATTTTTCATACCGAAGGGCAGATAACCCATTAGTAATTCCCTGAGTGAGTCACAAATGCTGTCAAAGGCCTCCTCCTTCTTGAGGATCTGCCAATAACATTTCGGAAAGTCTAATATATACTTATAAAGCTGGTTTGGCCAATTTCAAAAAGAAGGTTTTTTGCGTTCTGCATCGAATGTACATCAGTGATTTTGATACTATTTAAAAGTCTATAATCTACTCATAACCTTATGCTTCCGTTCTTTTTAGAGACACACACTTTTAGGGTGAGCTTTTGGCATATTTGGATTGCCTTACGCCAGAGCTTGCAATCTGAGATTTTATAGCCAATTAACATGAACACAAAAGAAATTGCCTGTAAATAGTAGACATTATACGGTTTATAAAGTTTTAACTAGAGTCAGTTACCTCTAATCGAAGCAACTCTTAAATTTGCTTATCTACTTTTTCTTTCATTGCCACTTGTATGCGATAAGGTTTTAGTTTCTTTAGCGGGAAATCTGGCATCATAATCCCTGAATGTCCTTTCATCTTAGAAACCCGTTTTTATTTCTTACTTTCGACCCAAATTCCATATGATTAATATGCCTTGTTTGCAACTGTCATAACGCTTTAATGCCATAAAAGGTATTTCAAAATAACAAGTGTCGAAATAATAGTTCTGTTGTTGCTTCTTATGGTATTTGCCAAGGACAAGATCGCTGTGGTAGTCAGCTACTTAAGCCAAACAGCGTCTCTTGTTTTGTAGTGGCGCCAACTAGGGCCAAGAGTACGGCTTTTGTTACTCACTCGTCACATTCGTTTGTACAGACCCTATTGATAAGGTGGCATATTTACACACCTTACACATAGTACACAAAAGAACAAACATGGCCGAATCGGGCCTCAACATGGGACGCCCAGATCAAGGGAAAGGCGCTCTAACCCTATACCTGAACGCTGGCATGAAATAATAGTAGGTAATATATTTTTATTAAATTCTTAGATGGAAAAACATCTTATCTTCATTTCACACAGATACGAAAAGAAGCAATTTGAATGATTTTAAGCATTCAAGATGTATTAATATTTTAGATGAATACCATTTTCATTATCATGTATGTAGGACTGGAAGGGGCAAAATGCTCATTCAATCCCATTTGGATCAGTGTGTAGGGTACTTCTTCTTTTTCTGTATAGCCAACCACCCCACCACCTCTGAATGTAGCAGTATCAACAGGATTTGTTGTGGCCGACTGTGGAGTGTAGCAACGTCCATCCTTACATTGACCGAGCCTGCCAAACTGATATTCTCTTCGAGATAATTTGTCCCCAAAGTGGTCATAAACTGAAAACTTCCTCCTCCACAAATTTACAAACAGTTGGCAAAAACCCGACAATTTTAGACATGATGTCCTCCAGAGTCCTAAGATTACTTGGTACCATCAGTACTGAACTTAAGTCATTGTTTTCAACTTGCAGATGTTTTGTATGTTCGGAGATTTCTGTGCATTCCTTTAAACAGTGGTAAACAGTACCGATTCCTCCACAAATGCCTTTATTTCCCTGCATTCTTCCAAATCTTTGGAAATCTGCAGGAAATCTCCAATGTCTTGATATAATTTGGATTACCAGTGGATGGTATCTTTTCTAGGGACTGATACAGTAAAGAATCATTGTTTAAAGGGGAAAAACATACAATTTATTTATAGGTAATAAACTTAAAAGGACATTAACAATTATGACAGTAAAGGGCAGTTACATTTAAGTTAGAATCAAGTAGTTGGTACAAAAGAGCAAAACTAACTGGTCCCATAGCGTAGATTTTTATGTACTTATTAAATTCTCATCTGTACATGACCTTCTCCCTCCAAATCCTTCCACGCGGATGCTAATAGCTCACTGTTTTTAGTCATGTGACCCGCAGCTTTGGATGAGTAGAACCAATGGTGTCATCTATCACAATGTAATAAAACTAAATTGATGGCCACTAATTAAATCTCTACATGTGTTTAAATTATCTCTTCAAATATTTTTGTTAATGAAAGTTAGAAGTATGGTAAATAAAGTTTAGTAAAGAAAATAAACTTTTAAAATTGAATTATAAATTTTAGTTTTTTTTAATGACTAAATAAACAAATTTCTTAAAACATAATTAGATAAAAATAATTGAACTAATAATTGAAACTAATTATGAACTAATAATTATGTACTAATAATGAACTAATAATTGAAATATTTTATAAATTAATTGAGAATCATATTGCATATTATAAAAAATATGCAAATTTTAGAATGTAATTAATTTTATTATTTTGTTTCTAATACAGAACGCAAGAGACTGTAAGAGGTTTTTTAAAACTTTGGTAGTTATTCTATATTTGATATATATTAATAACCATGATTTGTAAAATAATTGCATTTAAACAATACATTATTATGTTTAATCATGCTTTAAAAAGATTATGAAGCTTTTAAGAATAAATGTAAAAATTGACTGCATCTAGTTCCAAGTATTTATATATAATTATGCTTTGAAAAGATTATTAAGCTTTTAAGAATAAATGTGAAGATTGACTGCATCTAGATCCAAACATTATATATAATTATACTTTGATAAATAACATTTAATTATATTATTACAATTTAGAAATAAATTTTGATAATGCATCTAATGTCTTTAATTTATGATACCCCTTAATGAATTTGGGAGATAAATGCTATAATTTTCCTTTGTAAATTCGATAAATTTTCTATTAATAAGTGGTTACTCCTTGAGTTAATCTTATGAATAATTATCTTCATTTTTCTATATTGTAAATACTAATATCATTATATGTATTATAATTTTTCCTATAAATTGACTTGCTCTAAAATTTCTTTTCTAAAAGCATAAAAAACGCTATTATAATGAATATTAAAGTTTTATACAATAAAGAAAGAATTTCGAGTGATGTTCCGGAATTTATTTTTCTTATTTATAACCTGCAAATATCTGGTATATAAGTCTTTACGTAATAAAATATTTTGCGGTAAAAAAACATTTGTATACTAAATTGCATGGCATGAAAAAGAAACAAATTTCATTTATTAGTCCATAAGTTGCACTATTTTTTTTCATGCAACATGTATATTCGTAAAATAAAACGTTACATCTGGCCATGAAAATTTATGAATTATAATTATTGACCAGAAGAACGTTACGTTAAACAATATTGTAAGTTTAGAGTGCTATCTACAATTACAAATTACTATGTATCTAATGGTAAGAGTTAATTTTAATTCAAAAATTAAAGTTTCATTGGTGTAATTAAAAAGTTGACTATTATTTCAGAAATTGATGTTGAAATTAATGTTTGAATCTTATTTATAATTATATTCTTATATAGATTGAATCTTATTTATATGACTTCTGTAAGAATCAAAAGGAAACGTTTAATGCACCCAAATACATTTCTGTGAAAAATAAACAAATTACTCCAAGAAATCTCAATGTAAATGTTTTGTTATACATGAAGTCGCAATTGATTTTAAAATCTAAATTGTGCCTTTAGAGATGTTATTAATTAAATGACCATGACCAAACGTGTTGTCCATAATTAAACGACCCTACTTTAAAGTTGTATACAGGCGAAGCTATTGCACATAAAGTTGTGAAATTCTGTATAGGACATAACAAATAGATGGGAATTTGTGTGAGAGAATGAAAAAAATACTTCAAAATTTCTCTATCAGTGGAAGTATTTCAAATAAATAACAAATTTAGCATATGTTTGACAAATTTAATTGCAACAAAGCATATTAAGTGAGACAGCAATCATTTCCCACTACCATCTTGTAACATGTTTGATAACCGGGTAGAAATATGCATTATTAATTCAGAATAAAATTGTCCCGTATTTGCAAGCACGTCAATGTCCTCGGAGCACAATTTTCATACGAGATGGAGCTCCATACATTAGCCGTTGAGTAAAGGACGTTCTCCATAATCATTTTACAGAAGAACGTGTCATCAGCCGTCACTTTCGTGATCTGTGGCCTCCCCGATCTCCAGACCTGAATCCATGTAACGATTGCTTTTAGGGACATATATAACTTCTGGTAAAACGTGAGAATCTAAAAGATTTACCTTATTTAAAAATCAGCATCTCACAGTGCGTTTTTACTATTTCCCAGAGCACACATTCACGATTTTGTGTTACTACAATTGACGTTGAAAATTTCACATGTATGAATTGTCATCTGATTGGGGACAATTGTATTTTCTATATTATATTATTAATTTAAAGTGTTCTGGTGTACTGAATGCTATAGTAGAAACCAAAATATGAAATTGAAAACTGCTATTGCAAATTTCAAGTCATTAATTAATTAATTTAAGTCATTTATCAGTTTAAATCTATTTTAAACAATCAAGTGAGTATCAGATTACGAGAGAGTCGATTTTTTTTTACAAAATAATGTTTTTATTTTATTTTTTCAATTGTAAAGACTTTGCTGTTTTGTATTATTTCAGACATACACTATAGACAAATTGCTTTTAGGTTAGTTGTATGCATTTGTAATTAAATTTTGATGATGATGTCGTGTCCGCTTTTTACCACGGAAAGAGGGGTGTAGCAGCTTCTGAGGTTATGGACCCCTGAGCACCTGAAGGCAGAAGTCTGACTTCTAGCTCATATGAGGATGAGTCACGCTTGCCCAGCCCCTTTTTCAAGGGGGACACATTCACACATCTCACAGATAGAACAACCATGACCGGATCGGGAGTCACAGAACACGAGAAATACGGCTACCTCTGTGCCAGACAGGTGGCAATTAAATTTTACTTATATTTATCATATATTTTCCTTACATAACTAAAATAAAGTATTTCCTTGTTAACGTAAGTAGGAATTAACTTTACATTTTTTATATTGTATTATTTTAAGATGTAATCAAATTATTTTTTAATATTAATAATTTTGAGCTCTGAATATTAATAATTTTAGACATTAAATTTTTGTCTTGTAAGAAAGGTATGTTAATTTAATTTTTCAATTTAAAACATCGCTAGAGACAGAACTATAACATTGTTTTTTTAGAATTAAATTTAAGATATTTGAGTTCAGTCGCCTGACTTATAGAATGACAAAATTGAGGTAAACATTAGCTTCTATCATTAGTATTGGTATAAAATAAAAATTATTTTTTAATACATTTTACGTTTTAAAGTATTTCTATTATAAAAGAATTAATTAAATCAAAATAATAATACTTTCAATAGTGAAAAACATTCAATTTAACTTATTTAAATCAATAACAGTAATGGGAACGATTTAGTATATACTAACCATGCATATTTATTCATCCCGAACACTGGAAAAAAATGGTACGTATTAGACAGTCGGTGTTTATCGCCAAATCTGAAGTGGTCGCTAATGAGTTGCTAAACCGCCAATTATGGCAATCCGGCAATGGTGTTATACGTTGATCTTTGTCGCCAAATTTTAATCCGTCGCCAATGAGTTACTAAGCCATTGGTGATCATTTCAGAAGACGGTCTAATACGAAAGTACCAAAAAAATTTAGAAAATAATAATCTAAAAATAGAAAATTTATATAAATAAAAATGAATCGCCAAATGTGTTGCTAAGCGCCAAATTCGAGAACGTCTTGACCAATTCAATAATTTTTTTATTAAGTGTTTTTAATTTTTTATTAAGTAATTATTTTTATTAATTTTTTCGTTAAGACACTAGGAAGGTTCTTGGAAAGAGAGAAACGGAAAAGTGTGAGGAAGATAGTGAAAACGACACTTTTCTTACTTTCCCTTCACAATTGTCCATATCCAAATAAGTGACGAATTCAATTTGTTTTTCCCTTAGCTAATGAGATTGGGCTTAATATGTTCGGCCGATTACTTTAAACGATTTTTTTTGTTTTCTTAATTGTTTGATGTATTTAAAATTAAACATTCTTGATTAACCGAGATTTCGGATTCATTTCGAAGTACTTTTGAATTAAAATAAAACAGAATAAAGGAAATTAAAAATATCAGATTTATATTGCGTTATCCCAAATGGAGTAGAAAATTCACGAATTTGCATTGGCCCAATTGGCGTAGAAAATTCACGCGTGTGCTGTGTCTTGTAATTCTTGACAACTGTATTTTCATTCAAGTTAAAAGTTTAAAAATTGTGCGTATAATATTTTTGTAGCTATCTCAATTTCAATCAATAAAAGAACTATACTTGATTTTAAATAAATACGACTTGATTTGAGGTTTTGATTTATTTTAGGTATGCAATTATTTTTAAATGCATTTTACTTTTCAAAGTGTTTTCATTATAAAAAAAAGAGTTAATTAAAGTAATAACATTTTCAGTTATGAAAATAAAGTGATTTAAATTATTTAAATCAATGAAAATAATAGGAACGGTTTTAATTAATAACTATAATTCGTGGACGAATATATAATAACTATATATTCGTCCACGAAACTGAAAAAAATTAGGAAATAATACCGTAAAAATAGATCCTTTATATAATAAAAATGAATCGCCAAATCTTTTTCTAAGCTTGGCAATACACAGTTTTTAGGTTATTTGTGTGTTTTTCCATATGAAAGAAATCTCAGATAAAAGCTAGTACTGGAATAAAAAAAAATAGAAATATAGAATGAAAGTCTATTTTTACATCAAGTACATTGTAAATAGCGGAGGACGCCAAAAATAGATGTTGAACGATTCCTATAAAATCTTCTCTTTTTTTATAGAAAAAAAAATGCTCACCAGGAGATTTGTTTATTTATTCTAATAAGCAGGCTATAAAATACACAGAGAACTTTTATATTCTTCCCATTTCTACTCTGGTATCTTTCGGCGTAACTTTTCATAAATGAAATCAAAGTTACCATTTCCTAAAACGCATAACTCTCGGACACAGTACTATATCTTCGTCCGGGAAATACTCTATGCAGAACTCTTCTCTCTGATATTACTTTTTCCTCCAACTACATGTGGAATTTTTTAACCTTTATATTCATTTCAACAAACGGGCATTCCTACTGAAAACAGAAAATTTCTATTTTTCAGTATCTTCTGAGGATATTGCCGCACTTTTTTTGTTTCAACATTCCTTTTTATTTTTCCACATTTTTAGTCTCGTGCTTCTGTCACGCTTTTCTGGGAACGAGGCTACAATTTTTTTTTCCCGCGCTCTACCGCGCCATTTTGATTTCGTTTCATTCTTTTCTTTTTCTTTTTTCTTTTTTTTATCTCTGTGCAAGGGAACACACTTTTTTCTCTTTCTCTCTATTTTTTTCCACCCATGCAGTTTTCCAAAACTTCGTTCTAAACTAATCACTCGCTTTTCTGAGACGCTGGGAAATCTTTTGTTTGAGAATTTTCCTTGCCTGGTCTTCTAGCGTAATAGACCTTTTCCGAAGCAATTTCGTTATTCTTTTTCAGAGAGAGAGAGAAGACACCAAAAATTTCTCTACTCTAAAGGGCTTTCCCGAGTCTTCAATACTTAATAGTGTTAAAAACGTCGCTCCAAACTGCTGTCTTTGTAAAAGTAAGCGCGAAACTGTGAATGCGATGTAATAAAGAGTAATTTTTTTTCTATTCCATGTGAGATTTAAAGTTTAGTTTCTATTTTTCGGTTTCAATCTGTTTCTATTTGTATTCTTCATTCTATTCCATTTCCATTTCTATATCTATGAATTATAAATTATAACGAATGAAAGGATAAAATTTTGTACTTTTGTTTATTCTTTTCGTGAGCTACAAATCAAAAATAAATTTATGGAGCACACTTTTATTGCTATAAAAAACCTTTTTTTTCTCCTTCAAGATATATTACAACCTTTTATTTTTCGTTTATAATATCGTAAATACAACACAATGCTGAATGCTTACTTTTACTCATGTAGTTGTTATATGTTATGCAGTTGCCATGTTTATGTTTATACAGTTGTTTTATTTATTTTAATGCTTCGAAACACCTGCAGCGTCACTTTTGCCTCTGGAGCTGCAGATGTTTTGGAAATCAACATGTAACTACCAAATGTAAACTATTTTCTCTCTCTCTCTCTCTCATTAATAAATCGATTCTTTGTGGTCTGAATATAAGGCATACAAAATAAAATATCAATTATATCAGCATATTATTTGTAAATTATTCCACATTATTCATAATTTAACAATGATGATCTCGAATGTAGAAAGTTTGGTGCGTGTTATTATCATCCCAGAACATTATGTTGTTTTAAAAATGAGGATTTTACCGTCAACTATAATCCGTAGGCGAAAAATAAAAATTTTATTATCTGCACGAGCATCTCAAAAAATTAACTTTTAATAACTCGTTGTCATCACATTTACAAAAGCTCTGATTTTAAAAAAATGAAATACTACAGCAAATAAAATTTATAAAAATGTCATTTTGAGCGCGTGACTGTAGGAAATTTGATATTTCTTTTAAACAATAAATGCGAGACAGAGTTTTTTTGGATTGTTTGCCATATTAAAGTAACTTATTCAATGAAACAAATAAAGTGAATAAAAATGTAATTTAACTTGCACGAGCACGTGGTTCTTGGCCGTTCAAGAAATGATGTTCTGACAGGATTCTTTGAAATATGCATAGGATATTTTATTTTAATCTTTTTTTATTTATTTATCTATTGATTATCTATCTGTCTATTAATTTATCTATTATCTATCTATTAAATTTTTTCATGGCATGGAAAAATGTCGGTGGTTATTAAAATCAGTTTCAATAATTCGAACAGTTATCTAAGAAATATTTTTGTGCTGTGGTCATAGGAAACCTACCTCTTATGATAATTTCACTAACTCTTATGATAATTTTTAATAGTAAGTTTTAAGTATTTTTTCTCTTCCATGTGAGATTTAAAATTTAGTTTCTATTTTTCGGTTTCTATTTGTTTCTATTTACCCTACCTTTTATTCTATTTAATTTCCATTTCTATATCTCTGAATTATAAATTACGAAAGAATGGGTGCAATTCTACACTTTTGTTTATTCTTTTCGAGAACTACAAATGAAAAATAAATTTATGGAGAGCACATTTTTATAGGTGTACAATTTTTTTCCTCGTAGATATATTCACATTTTCAGTTTATAATATCGTAAATATTATAGAATGATGAAACGCTTCAAACTCATACAGCTGTTATAGGTTATACGTTATACAGCTGCTATGATAATGTTTATGCAGTTGTTATATTTGCTTTAGTTCTACCAAACATCTGAAGCGTCACTTTTGCGTCTGGAGCTGCAGATGTTTTGCAGTATTAAAATATAGCTATGTATGGTAAATTTTTCTTTTTTTTAATATTGTAGTCTAAATAGTAGACTAAATAGTAGACATCTTTACTTATAAAAAAGCACAATGTGTGTGTGTCTGTTGGCGCTCTGCAGGCCAGACCGTTCGACCTACAGCTACCAAATTTGGTATATGTATAACTTGGGTGCCGGGAATGTGCGCCTTGGAGCCCTTTTTTTGAATTTTTAGTTAAAATTTTAATTAATTAAAAAATAAGCCAAATTTTGACGTTTTTTCGCTATAACTTCCGAAAATATTACGGCACAAATTTGATTTTTGCATCACGTTAAAGCTAAAAAAATTAGCTTTTATATGATACTAATGTTTTGAATTTCGAATTAAAACTCTATTTTTAATGAATTTTTAAACATTTAATTTAATCGTTTTTTTTCAACAATTTATTTCGCAAAAATAAAATAAAAATAAAATTGTATCTTCTCGAGGATCTCAAAAAAAATCAGCTTTTAATAAAATGTTACCATCACATTTTCAAAAGTTCTGATTAAAAAAAGTTAATTACTACCATAAATAAAATTAAAAAAAAATACAGTTTTCGCCACGTGATTATATGAAATGAAACAAAT
>JAOUZG010024716.1:9683-20416 GCA_026289955.1 Argiope argentata | reverse complement strand
TATATAAACAGTGAGAGAAAAAGAGAAAAACAAAAATACATACAATTCATATGAAAATTAAAGGATTTTGAAGAACATTTTATTTGATTACTAATATCTCAGATATATTTATTTAATAAAAGATTTTAAAAGCGAAAATCGAAAAAAATGGGTTTTTAAAGAAATTAAAAACGTTGTTGCAAATCAGTAAGAAGTGTTCCTTTACACTTAATCTTGTCCATAGGCAAGTGCCATAAGTAACAGCAACAACAACACAACTTGCTGTAGGAAGTTTTTTTTTTAAATTTCTTCTGTGCAAGACTCACTTTCTTTTAAAATTGTGAAAATCATCGAATTATTATATCTTGAAGCTGTGATAAATTTTTACTTCTATTTTGTGTATTCTCAATATATCGGGGCATTTTGATTAATAGAAAATGTTACATTTCTTCATTATCGTGAAACTGATGCATGAAATAAATGATAAAAAAAAGAAATAGAGCACTGAACTCTTATTCAATTATTAATTTTTTAAAATTGAGAATAAATTAGTATTATTGTCTTTTAAAAACTCAAAGTTGAAATAAAGTTATTAGAAACCAAAATTGGTTTCAATACTATTTACAAATGTTGAAGAAAATAATGGATTTATGAATTTTTAATTCAATTATCTATAGTATCTCAAAGGTAATTCATGAAATAAATGAATCTTAAGAACTAAGTTCATACTTTTTAATGAATAGGAATATATTATTTGATTTTGCGATTTAATAGCAAGTTCTTTTATTGCTTCATTACATAAACTAAGAGTTTCGACGATGGTCTGCCTCAAGGTTTCGCGTAACTTTCTTTCCGTTCAACAAAATAAATAAAGTAGTTAATGAGAAACATCCTGTAATCAGGTCCCCAAACAAGAATAAATCCTTCTTTTAAAAAATCAGTGAATTCCCAGAGCATCGATTAGTTGGTTTCTGAATATATAACATAAAAAATTCAGATGGCATCAATTAATTTATATTAATTAACACGTATTATTCAAACCTGTTTCTTAAAAGACGAGTAAAATTTTATTTAAATTTTTAATGTAATAGTAATCAAATGAAGCCTTATTCTTAGAGGTAATAAATGGTGATAGTTTAAGCTAATGAGTTTAATGTCTGTGTGTCATCTATATAAAGCATAATACTTTGAATTACAAAGACCGGCAATTTTAAAATGATCTTTCATCAAAAGTTCGAATAAAATCTGTGAAACAACCAAAATATATATACATATAACTTTCAACATAATATTTTGTTTACCTTGTTTAAACTTTACAGTTCTGTATTGCTAGCATTCTTGATAGAACTTTTTAATATTCTTGATAAGCCAAACTGCAATGTTAAATCTCTTCTCCTCCAAACAACCGGAAAAAAGTTTATGAACCAAATGAAATATATACAAATATATCTAAAAACAATGGTTTTTGCTTGGCTGATTCAGTTCTGTTTTTGCCGGCTTTCTAGCACAGAGGTAGCGCGTCTTCCTCTTGTTCTGGGAGTCCCGTGTTCGAGTGCCGGTTCGGCCATGGTTGTTCTTCTGTGTTCTATCTGTGAGATGTGTGACTGTGTCTCCCTGTAAAAAGGGGCTGTGCAAGCGAATGTGGTGAGGGTGTAGCTAAGTCATACTCTTTGCCAAAGTTGGCGCTGCTTCAAAAACAAGAGACGCTCCTTTCGGATTAAATATGCTGCTCTAACAGCGGGGGGCTTACCCATAGGAGAGTGTCATAAGTCGCAACAACCGTTCTATTTTTGCAGATCTGAACTATAATATTCTTGATTAAATTACTAATATTCTTGAACTGCCAAATTATTACGAGGGCAATTCGGAAAGTAACCGCTGTTTGGGCGTGGCACTGGAAGTACAGTTCGAAGCGCCCTCAATCGAATGCACGAGCAATCTGTGATTCAGTAAGCTTCCAGAGGGAGAGGGAGAGTGTTGTAGGGCCAAGCGTTTGTAAGTCACAGCGTGACAAAATGTGTGCCGCCGTAGAAAGTCCCGCAAAATGTGAGGAGTGATAAGATTTCTTTTGGCCAAAAAAATTTCAGCAACGGATATTCATCGTAAATTGTGTGCCTTATACGGCCCAAGCATTATGAGCGAAGGTGTAGTGCGTCAGTGGGTACGCTTTTTCAAGGACGGAAGAACAGACATCCATGACGAATCACGGAGTGGAAGGTCGTCTGTAGTGAATACTGATCTCGTCAAAGAAAGCGATGAAAAAATTCGATTGTTCCGTAATTTCACAATCCCCCAACTTTCAGATCACTTTCCAAACATTTCTCGGACAGTTTTGTATGAGACAGTTACAGAGCTTAAAAACGCAGTGACGCATTGGTTGAAATCGCAGGCGACCGCTTTTTATGCAGATGGAATTGATAAATTGGTAAAACGGTACGAGAAGTGTCTGAATAATGGTGGCGACTACGTTGAAAAAAATAGGAAAGTTGTGCCATTGATATGTAAATAAATTTTTTTTCTCTGTGCTGGTTTGTTTTATTTACAGTGATTCGGAGGTTACTTTGAATTGCCCTCGTATTTAAAATCTACTCCCCATCAAATATTTAGGAATAAAATGTATGAACCAAATGTTACCCATGCAAATATTCATAATATTGTAATATATATCCATAAATTTTGTTCTTTGTTTAACTAAATCAGTTACATTTTTTGCAATTTGAATTACTAATATTCTTGATCAAGTTATTTTTCAAACGATTGTTTTTCAAGCGATCTCTTCTTCATGATATTTAGAGGGAATTGTTTGCGGACCAAGCAAAATCCGTCCTAAAAATAAATCCAAGATTGCATCTGAAGGATTAATTATATCTTAAATTTCCCATTAGATTGTGAGACAATTAATAGCTCTTAATTAAATGGAACTGCAGAGAGCCAGAGCATGTCTTGATGGATGAACTCTCTAAATGGGATTATGAAAGCTGATATTTTGATGTTAACTGAGAGTGATTGGGGGGGTAATTAGGAACATATCAATTGTGATAGTTAAAAGAGAGGGAATACAACGGTTTCTAAATCATGTTGCAAGTTTTACCGGAAAAGGGACTAAGTAAAGGCAACCAGATATAGCAAATATAAAGAGCTAACTCACCGATGATTTTTGATTTGGAAATACAAGGCAATACTACCTGAATAAAGAATAAGGAAACTGCGATAGTATTTTGTAAACTTCAGAATTGACAAAATACAGTATTTCATTTAGAAATTAGAGAAACCATAAACGTCAACAAAGGTAAAAAATATAAAATAAAATTCTACCAATTAAAATCTATCAAATGAGTTGAATTTGAAATTTAACCATAAAAGATAGCATTGACATAGAGCTTGAGAAATCAACAAGAAAGATAAAAAACAAGATAATTAAAAAACTAATAATGTAGTATTTGAAATGTTATTATTCTAAAATTAAATATTAATATCAAATGATAAGAAAAATAGTCTGATGTAATTTTCTGACAATAAAACAGGCCTTTCAGTTGAATCTACAATTGAAGAGAGTTTATTATTTATGTAAATCATATGCTGGAATTCCCAGCTTAACCACAATATGTGGTAAATCTTATGTGCATGTTCACATTGGTGATGTTAGGAAAACCCAATAAAACCACAAAAAGTATGTTTACGTTATAGTGGTGTGAGTAAGGACGGTATGAAAGATGATTGTATTCCGTATACATGTATGCATATTTCTTTCATGCACGTGAAATAAATATGCATAAAATCTTTGTAAAAAATTATCCGAACCTTTATCTTCGGGAAGAAAATAAAAATATGAGAAAATAATGAATGCTTAGCCTTTATTGTATCATTAATTTTTATGCTTTATAGACTAATTCATTTAAAATACTCCGTTTTTTTATTTAGACGTTCCAAGGAAAGCAGAGTAAATTTTCTCTTCTACATAGATATTTTGAATTCCGTGTCTAAAAGTCCCAGATTCATGCGTCTAAGCAGAAGAATAAAAAAACTGCTTAAAAACCCAAATTTTATATTACGATTCATACGTGAAGAATACTTCTGATTCAGTTTCAAATTTTCTGAGCTTTAAAAATAAGCAAATAAAACTTTAAAACAATTATTCCAGAGTATAAATCCATTTGATTGCCTTCGGCAACTTTCCAACTTTTCAAATATTTCATTTCACCTTTAAAACTTCAGGTATATAGTTCATATTTAAATAACCGAAGTTAACCTTTCTATAAAAAGAATATAAACCGATAATGTATATTCACCGATTTTTGGAAAACTATATACTTTCAGACGAAATGTTATAAACAGATAAAACTGTTTTCACTAAAACGATTTGTATTCTGTTAGAAAAATGATATCATAAAATTTTAATCATTTCCCAATAGAATATTTCAGAGTTTAAATCTCTTTGATCTTTGGATCAGGAAATAAAATGTAAAGCTTTCAAAAAGATTGCAGCTAACGTGCTTCAGCCTTAATACTTTGGCTTAAAATGTAATTTCTTCATCTAACGGGAAGATATAATATTCCCAGTAACACTGATACTATAAGAGGTTATATAGGCATTATCTCTATTATATAGAGGATATAGAAATGGATATAGAAACTATGGATATAGAAACGATAGTAGTCTATATTTAAAATGTACTTTCAAATACAAACTATTCTGAAAGTATAGGATATTTTATGTATTTTTAAAAGATTTGAGTCTGCGAAGATATCTGAGCAGAGAATTCAAGAAAAATTAAATAGAATTAGATAAATCAAAGTAACAGTTTATTTGATCCTCTTTAAAAGCATTTTTAACTCTCAAAACATTACTTTATCGTATAAAGGTTGTAAACATTATAACTTTAATAAATATTATTAAATGAAATGGGTAATTTTTCTGGCACAGAGATAGTGCATCTTTCTTGTGTTCTGGGAGTCCCGGTTTGGGCATGGTTGTCCTTCTGTGGGCTATATGTGAGATGTGTGAGTGCACCCCCTTGTAAAAAGGGGGTTGTGCTAGAGACTGGGATGAGTGTATATCTAAAGACGTACTCTTACCCCTAGTTGGTGCTACTTGAATCAAGCGACTTATATCTTTGGCTTAAAATCTGATGATATATCAGAGGGGCTTGTCTATGGCAAGTGCCATAAGCAACAACAACAACAACAACAAATGAGATGGCAGTTTGTTTCGCTCCTCGATGGGTCATAAACAAAGGCAAGAGCAGAAATAAAAATGATTTATTAACAAGAGTTATGCACAAACTTGATGTCCTTTCAATATAATCACTGTGAAGATACCAGCATTCATCACGTCAATGGACAAATTATCTGATTCCCTTTTAGACTGAGATTGTCACATCACCATTACGAGAAATGCCGTGATGTGGGTGCGTAGATCATACATGACTGGAAATATGTCATTCATTCTATTTTCCTTCACTAAATCTTTTAAAGACAACGAAAGGGTTGTATGTATTCTGTACATTTGGAAAGGTAAAGAAAAGGTGAAAAAAGATGAATGCAGTTACTGCTCTCAAAAGAAAGAAATGTGCGAAATAAGTGGAATATGAAAATGTAGAATAATCAGGCAATTATAGTGGGTATTAAGACTGTAGAAATAATTTATGGATAAAAAATCATTGACAAGATTTATTAGACTCAAAAACCATGGCTTATGAGATAGAAAATAATAACACAAAGAGTTTAAAAGTGAAATAACCAATTTGGCTATAATACATTTTGATCCCGCCACACACTTTTTTGATGACAGCAAAATAATTAGATAAACACTTGGTAATCAGAACGAATTGGCGAAAATTGAAAAGAACGAATAAAGATACTAATTCAAAACCTGATGAATTAAACTACAAATTAATCACATAAATAAAAAATATATTGGTCGGCATCAGAAATTGTCGGTTTGGAATAAGAAAATTTTGATAATAGAAAAAGAATGATAACATTAAAGAATATAACATTAAGTGAAGGATAATGTTGATAGCACATTAAACGGTCTCTACTGTACAAATCTTATTGTACCACAACTTTTTATTTGAGACTGTATTATTGATTCTATGCATAGATAACGGTGGTGTAGATTTTGTTTTTTTAGTAGATTTGTTATTTTATGTTTGGTAGAGCGGTATCCAAACATAAAATAACAAATTATCTGGGAAAATTTGATTTCTTATGCAATGCCAATCGGGCAACACTGAATACAGGAAAGATAATCCAGAAATCACACATTCGCCTGAATGTAAAAAAACTAGACCTGCGTCCTGGTCTTTTGGTAGCGCGTTTTCCCTGTGTTCTAGGCGTCCCAGGTTCTATTTCCGGCTCTTGTATGGTTGTTCTCTTTCTGTGTTCGATCTGTGAGGTATATGAATGTACCTCCAAGGAAAAAAAGGTTGTGCAAGCGAATGAATTTAAGATTATTTTCTAATAATCTTAAAATTATAAAATTGGTGCACTGAGAGCGACAGATCACCAATTTGTTGCCTAGGCATTTTGAGGCTTCAGAAACCTCAAACTAAAACAAAATCATATTCTCGCATAATAAAAAATAATTTTCATAAAAGCAGCTAAAATTAAATATCGGAGCTGACTGAATTGGCATCGAATTAGAAATGCGTCAAATGGCAATGATTACAAGTTTAATAATTCTTGAAGATACAGTTATTTTATTTTCCAGTGTTGCATTGATCATGCTCAAAGTTCACACAGTGCATGCACGAAATTCCGTTGCATCATTCTAATCCGGTGATAAAGGATTCAAAATTATCACATATTTATTAATTTAGATACACAACACTGAATAAAATATTTAATAACATATTTAATATGTTAACTGGCTTATGAAGCTCTATATAGACAACAGCAATCAGTCTACGGTGAGATGTACTATATTATTGCACCTAGAGTTTTGGCGATTGTGTGAGTGCGTGGTTGCGTCAAGTAAGTCTGACTCTATCAGGAGGTTGAGTGTTCCTCTCCCGATTGGTTCATCAGTGTGGCAATTGAAGGTCAAGGACCGAACCCAAGACTGTAGAGTTCGTAGTCGCGTAGAATAACAACTAGACAAAAGTGATAATCCCTATCTAGAGGTTGTTAACTGGCTAATGAAGTATCCTAGTAACATAAAAATATCCATAATCCTAACAATTTTAATAACAGTCAATCTTAACAATTTTAATAACAATATTTAATAACAGTGAATCTGTTGTAACGCTAAATGTTTTTCACGCTAGAGTTCGTAGGTGCCTAACATAACCACTAAAATAAAGTTATCACCCATGTTTAGAGGTTGTTAAGTGGTTTATGAATATACACCACACCAGTCAGTCGACTGAGAGATTTATTATATTATTGCTCGTCGACTGAGAGATTTATTATATTATTGCTCCAAGAGTTATAGCCCGCGTGTGTGCTATTACTCTTGGAGCAATAACCTAGTACATTGCTAATATTATATACACGTGTGTCAGTTGTTGCGTCAAGTGAGTCTGACTTTATATGAAGAATGCGTGTTCCTATCACCACCGGGTCATCAGTGTGGCAATTGAATGTCAAGGACTGAGCTCACGACGGTAGAGTTCGTTTTCGCGTAACATAACAATTAGACAAAAGTGATTATCCATGTTTAGTAGTTGATAACTGGCTTATGAAGCATCCTAATAACATAAAAATATACACAATCCTAACAACTTAAAAATATTTCATAGTTCTTTAAAAAATCATAGCAGGATTAATATATGCACATATGCACTATAAAACGAATAAAAAATCACCAAAAGAAATCTGGCTATATTTTAATGCAAATATTACATAAAGCATCGTCGCCTGGAGATACCTATGAAATGATAAGTTTACGCCTTACTACTAGAGGGAAAAGAGGTTGTTGTGGGGATATATTGGATAAGAAAATCAAATGTCGGCATCAGTCCTGATGGGTATTTGCCGCTGGAGGCATTGATAAGATGTGTATGTAGAACGTTTTGCATTTAAGTGATGTTTGTGTGAAATTTTATCGATGCATATTGGGAATTGGAGAGGAATGCAATTGAATTTGTGATTTATTTCATAAGTAAAAAAAAGTTATCTCATATGCCATTTCGAAAGAATAGGAAATCATATAGGAGTAACAAAACATCAAACTTTATTCTTTAATATTTTAAAATAACTATTTAAATCTTGATTAAAATATTATTTAGGGCAATATTTTCATTAAAAATGAAATTTGAGGTTACACAAACTAAAATTATAAATAAATTTAGGGGAAAGGAGGTTGTGAATATAAGTTTGAAATAATATAGTGAGTGAATATAAGTTTGAATAAAATATATGAAAGAATATAGGGTTTGATAAGAGTATAGAAATTTTTTTAAAAAAATACATAAATGTTTCAAAAACTATTAAACTCTGAAAAAATAGTTTTTATTCACAAAAACAATATTGAAAATTATCCTGTAATCTATATTAAAATTATTTTTTTCTCACCTAACTCATTATTGTCAACGTAATAACGTTTTCTGTTTGTTTTTTATTGTGTGTGCGTATGAAGTATACAAAAAAAAATTAATGTCAGAGACTTCAAATTCAATATATGTATGATTTTTTTAATTTTACACTAACCTGAATTCAGGAAATACATTTCAATTATTATTTCTATTCATTTAGCTGCCATTTACATTCGTAAACACGATAATTCAAAACTGTTTTGATCAACCGATATGCTAATTGATCATATATATCACAGTTCTCTACTAAACTTTTGTGCATTTCTAACAAATTTCGAGTTCTCTTAGAGGAGTTCTGTCTGTCAAGTTGTTCTAATATAATTTAACACGATATCTACAAAACGAAAAGAACTTGATTGGTAAAATTTGGAACTCCAACATGTAGTTTTACTCATAAATACATATCAAATTGTGAGTTAACCTGTGCAGAGCTTTAACACCTATATTATTTCGCAAAGATGAGCATGAATGACTTAAATATATGAAGTTTGGAACGTGACTTTGTTACTACAATTGAAAATTCATGTCAAATTTTGGCTTTGTTTGGTTAGAAAAAATTGCCTGAAATTCTTTTTTCTGGTGCTTGTGTATCAACCACATTGCCAAAAAATCACCGAGGATCATATTCTAATAGGAACGTTCATAATTCTTAATCACGAATGAACCATGGATAATGATGCAGGAATTAGTTTATTGAAGATTGTCTGGCAAGGCTTTCGGCGTAATCTCAGCCTATTTATAATCTCAAACTATTTTTCGCTAACTTTATCTAAATGATCTGTTTAGGAATAAAATTTTTAACTTTTAAATTTTTAAGTTTTTTTCTTGCAGTAGATTGTGTCTTAAAATTTAAAATTTTTAGTTTCTGGTTAAGGCTTGGAAGTAGTAAAAAATGCCACATCTGAGCAACTTCAACAAATTCTTTGCAAAATGAATGTCGTCTAATTTTCTCCATTTTCAATTAAATATGTTTCGTGTAATTTATGGTTTGCTCAAAAAGCAGAAATTGTACCTCCTTAACTTACCTTTTACGTTTTCCACATATTTATAATCCTATTTTTTTTCCTTTCATTAAATTTATTAACAGAAAAATATAAAAATAAGATATTAATTTTTTGACATAAAAAGGCATTTATTCCTTTTTAAGAAAAATCTAAATTGTTTGACAGTTACTTAACCCATGTTTTTAATCAAGAAGTTAAATATTCTTCCCTTTTTCTCCTAAATAAGGAAATACATAATATTTCTCCTGAGTCTTGAATGATGATGGGAGGACAAAATAGACCTCCCTCATAAAACGTATACATCATTCATCAACTATATATTATCTTTGTATTTAACTAATGACAGCTGAGTTAGAAGATAAAAAATTCTTTTGAGAAACACCTTCTTTTATTTAGGTATTTTTTCTGTTATTCATATACATATATAGTTCAATTAAATTTTTTATCATGTCAGAACATGATGTTATTTTGGGAATGAGGTAGACAAAAATTCGTAGGCGAAAAATTGAAATTTTATTATCTGCACGAGCATCTCAAAAAATCAGATTTCAATAATCCGTTGCCATCGCATTTACAAAAGCTCTGATTAAAAATATAAGTTAAAGACTATAGCAAATAAAGCCTAGAAAAATGTCATTTTAAGCACATATGGAATGAAATAAATAGGAAATGCGATATTTTTTTAAAACAATGAATGCTAGACAAAGTTCTTTTGATCGTTAGCAATACTAAAGTGATTCATTCAACGAAACAACTAAAATGAATAAAAATATAATTTAATTTGCAAGAGCACGTGGTGCTTGGCCGTTCCAGAAATAATGTTCTGACGTGATATGTTGAAATAAGCATAACAGATTTCATTTTGATCTTTTTTTATATTTTACTTTTTTACATGATATGCCGGAATTACTACTTAAACAACTTAACTTTCAAAACGATGCATTCAGAGATTTATTTTATTGATAAGCAAAATTTAATTAAATGCTCTATTTCGTAAAAATTCTCCTCATCTTACCAAATATTTGTATTCTAATAACAACATTGAATACAAATATTCAATGTTATTTATATTATTTATATTTTATACATATTCTTAACTACTGATATTCTTTATAAGAATAAAAGTGAGCATTTACAAAACAAACTAATAATGAATACCTCAGAACCACACACACACACACACACACACACACACACACACACACACACACAC
>JAOUZG010024713.1:0-16023 GCA_026289955.1 Argiope argentata | reverse complement strand
ATATTATTTCACAATGGACAAATTCTGCATGTTCTCACAGCTGGGACAGTGGAGGAACTCTGCGGAGAAAAGCGAAGGATAAAACAAAAAGCGATGCTTTATTGAACAGTGAATAAGGCCAGAAAAGATATCTCTTCCAATTTTTCGAAAGAACATGCCCAAAGAAGTGGAAGTTATGGCTGTTATGGATCTGAAGTGACAAGACAAAAGAAATTGTTTTTTCCTTCTATGGAATGCAAATCTAGCTAGACTTATGAAACCATTTGTCGTTTATGGCCGTAATGATGCGATGTGTGGTTTCAGTTTATACTGGTATGAAATATTATACCACTTTATTCTTGGAAAACGCAACAAGGAAAATATATGTTTCCTTATGAAATAAAAAATAGTTCGTGGATCAGTCGCTTGGGAATATTTTTGTTCTACACAAAAGAAAACGGAACTTTATTTCCTTTTGGAAACGAATTATGCAAAATATCAATGTTTGAATCATTGGGGCGTGTTTTCCACTTTTGTTTTGAGTTGTTTGTCTTTATATATAATCTGATGACTTTGAGTTTTAAAAAATTGTGCATTTTGTAAATTACAGGCATTGTAATATTACAGGCAACATTTCGACTTTTTGACAGCAATATTATACAGATTTCTCCTGACGAACATTGACTTACTCAGTGGAATTTTTTTAATAAGAATTTTTCTTTAGTTCCTTGAATTTTTCATTTAACATTTTGCTGACATGACCTGGTTTTATTTGAGTCTGATTTCTAAATAATGGATATTTTTAATATTATCTTGTCTTTTTCAAATTATCCAAGACAAGGATTTGAATTAGATGTCTAGAAATTTTATTATGTTGAAATAAAACTTCTGTAAGCTAAGTCATAAACTTTGATAAAAAAAAAATAGTCATATTAAAGTTCATCAATTCCCAGGAACTGCAAAATGTCGTAAATTGGATCTCGATGCTAATCCATTACATTTTGCTTTGGATGAAGTTTCTTACTTTCATCTAAATTCATGTTAATGGTTTGATTAACTGTACGATTTACAAAATAAATGTATGTTAGATCTACAATTTCGCATCATATCTGCATCAAGAAAACATGCATTTATTGCGACTGTTAGAAACTCAAGTCTCATATTATACTCTAGAAACATTAATTAGTAGGTAATTATTTATATTATTCCTTGTATTTATTTCAAAAAAAAAATATTTCTGTTGTTGTGAATTTGTGAAGTAGAAGCAGACGATTTATTTTGTTAGCTATTTTAATTAAAATACGACTTTTGAGTAAAGTTAAGAGTAATTAAAATAGCTAACAAAATAAATCGTCTGCGTTGGTCATTGGCAACGAAAAATAGTGCTATATTATTCTTTTTTTTACTTGAGTTGCTTTGTGTATACCTGAGCTGAGTAAGGGAAAAAACGGTTTTTATAACGCCATAAGATGGCTACTGTAGTTCTTCAAAGAATTTTCAGTTATTTAATGAGTTTGTCTGCTGCGAAAAATACCTTATAGTATATCTTAGCTACTAATTTGATGTAAATAAAATGGTATATTTGTACATAACCAGAGCTTCATCATTTATAAGAAGACATAACACTTCTGATTCGAAAATTGCCATAACACCAATCGCATAAATAATGAGTTTTGATTTATAATAGTGGCATCAAGAAATACCTTTTTTTTTTTCATCTTTTTTTTAATAGTATCTGGTTTCTCACAAAGCCTCGTTACTTAACTATGCGGCATACAAAATAAGTATTTGTTTACCGTATAATTTCGAATCATATCTGCATCAAGGAAATCTGCATTTAATGTGGCATCAAGAGATTTAATTCTGCTTCCTTTTTGATAGTGTGTAGCTTCCCACAAAGCAAGCCTCGTTACTTACAGGGCGACATTCCACTGCCATTCCGAAATTTCACGATTCATAAAACCTTCAAAAATAAAATCATTGCCATTCACTGAACGTGCCAGGCATGGTGCTGGCCAGGGGTTTGAGTGTAGTACTTGTTGTGTTAAATGCTGTGTAAACGATTTAGCTAGCCGGCGGGAAAATTCCTCATCATTGTCCTATAAACGCCTCCCTACGCAACCATTCTCTTGGAATGTGCCGACCCCTAATTAGGCGAAAGTTCCAATTTTATGAGTTTACGCCGCCCTAAAACCTCAGGACTTTACTCAAGGGTTCGCGGAATGGACGGCCCATTCCGTATCTAGCGTGTGTGTGTCACGAACTCGAAAATTACAGCGCTAGCTTGTGTACCATTATGATGGCAGAACGAATTTGCATAATTAAATACATTCGCATGTCATGGTGAATGCAGTTTATATAAGGGGCGCTTAGGGTAAGGTGCATTGAAATTTCGCCAGTTGTGCTTAAGAGCCGCAGCTGATCCGGTGCTGTATGAAGTCCCGAGTTTACACAGATGATTATGTTTACTCGGACCGGTTAGCTCGCGATTATTTCTCGTCCCTGAGCCTGGTTTTAAATCCAAAGGGTTCCTTTCTCATTTTGGAGAAAATTTAATTTAATTGTTTCCTTTACTTCCATAGTACGAAATATGGAGAATAAGTAGAAATCGTGTTAGTCTGAAATGTGAAAATAATGTAGTAATATGAAATATTAAGAAAATTGTTAGGGGCGGCAGTCCTTATTTGGGAAGAGGAAAGATGGGGGGGGGGGTATAAGTATTCTCTTCACGACGTTTTCATACAATTCTAAATAAACACAACACTCATAATGTGTATTACTTAAGAATGACGATTCCTGTTTATAACTGTTATTTGAATAAGGCTAATAACCGGTTAAATTACAATATGTGGTATCTTAATTATTTTTGCAATGCATTACTATAAGCCATTACCAGTTATATATTCATCAAAATTATGGAAACTAAAGAAATAATCTTCCAGTCCCAATCACTAGTCCAGTTTTGCCAATTTTTATTTCAAATGGAAGATTGTGTCTTTTAGATAAATTAATTAATTAGTAATTTAATTAAGTTTCCTTTACTTCCATAGTACGAACTATGGAGAATAAGTAGAAATCGTGTTGATCTGAAATGTGAAAATAATGTACTAATATGCGAGCAAACAAATATTAAGAAAATTGTTAGGGGCGACAGTCCTTATTTGGGAAGAAGGGAGGGGGGCATCATAAGAATTGTCTTCACGAAGTTTTCATATACTTCTAAATAAATATAACACTCATAATGTGCATTACTTAAGAATGACGATTGCTGTTATAACTGTTATTTTAATAAATCTAACAACCGGTCAAAGCCTGACTGAGGCAGGGGTATGAGGGGAGTTGCTCCTGGCCCCCGCATAATTTGGGGACCCCAAATCAATTATAAATATTATTTTACATTCCCTTTTTTAATGAATCTTCTTCATTACTAAATGTAGTGAAGATTATACTTTATTATACATTTAGTGAAGCAGGGGGAGGCCCCAAACAAGAGTTTCCCCTGACCCCAACTAGGCTAAGTCGGGCTCTG
Source organism: Argiope argentata (assembly GCA_026289955.1). Classification (NCBI taxonomy): domain Eukaryota; kingdom Metazoa; phylum Arthropoda; class Arachnida; order Araneae; family Araneidae; genus Argiope; species Argiope argentata. The sequence continues at coordinate 12,515 of JAOUZG010024713.1, read as the reverse complement.
CAACCGGTTAAATTACAATATGTAGTATCTTAATTATTTCTGCAATGTATTACTATAAGCCATTCCCAGTTATACATTCATCAAAATTATGAAAACTAAAAAAATAATCTTCCAGTCCCAATCACTGGTCCAATTTCGCCAATTTTTATTTCAAATGGAAGATTGAGACTTTTAGATAAATTATAAACGGTCGTATGCCCTCGCTCCCTTCATGTATATAAAAAAACCCTTTACTGTACATTTCTTTATTGAAAATAAACTTTTAATGGGGTTTCTCCACACCTATTCACTATACTGTTTTCACCTATTTTTATTTCATATAACTCATGGCAGTTTGATGCGTCGTGAATCGTTGCTTACTCCATATGTTCCATCCTTTGTTGAAATACCGAATGGTAAAATTTTGAGATAACTCCCAAGTCTCAACAAGACCGATTTTGCTAATTAATTTTGCTTGCACAATCGACCAATCGCAGTGCTGCAATCTATTATTTAAGTATTATTTAAAACTTGCTAATGTTAAATGATTAAGTGTAGCTTCTCAATATTAGTGGCATTATTAAATTAATATCTTGATATATTCCAGGCAAACAACTGGTCGCCAATGATGAGTAATTATTATTAAAGAAAGAGGAAATGAGTTATTGATTCGATTTTTTTTATTTATCTTGGAATTTAAATTATTTTATAAATGCTTGAGTGAGTCAATAATTCGAAAAGTTTAAAGACTTCAATTTAAATAGAGCAACTTATTGGAAAGATTTCATTTTAACGTAAAATTCTTAACTCTTGATTTGAAAAAAAGTTTCAAGATCAATTTTTGGACTTTAATAAATTTAGAAATGATAACTTTTACTTAATTGGATATATATTGATTAAAATGAGCATTTCAAAATATAGGAAGAAAGGATGACAATTGGGGAAGAATGCTGTGAAATTTTTGGCGATAATTGGCTATAAATAATTACAGTTTGGAGATATATCCAATTTCTTAACGTTTCACACTTGAAGAAATATCGTCCCGTGTTTACTTTTAAAATGAAAATTTGTGGAAAATTGTTCTCAAGATTATATGGAATATTATAAAAATATGCAACATACTGTTCGTCAACGTATTCTGAGATGACCATATTTCGACGATCATCTTATTAAGGGATGAGACGCAGAACGATGAGCGTATTCCTGGTATTCCCTTTGACCACGAATTTTCCCCTTTAAATACTTTTTAGTTCAATTTTTGTCACGTGTATATAAAAAAAATGAGTGTCAGTTATTACTTTTTAGTGTTGCTATTTCTGGCTGCATTTTATTTAATTCATATTTTCGTATTGATCTGTGGCTAATTCAAATGGTAAAAAGGCTTTCAGGAGTGATACGAAGAAAATTTTATATGTTGTTGTTGCTGATCCCCTTTGTCTAGATCCCTTGACCAAGTCCGAAAGATCGTGCCGCACCAAAAGGTCAAAAACACTCTCGCTCTCATCCGACAGTTGGCTCACAGAGGCACCGATACAAGAAATAAAATGAGAGAAAGAGACAATAGCCAAGCAAGGGCAAGTAAAAAAGGCCCTGTTAGGACAGTCGAAGACCAAACTTCTAATGTGGCAAGACCTTAGCCTAGCTAAGGCAGATTGGGCAAGTCTTGAGCGGGTGTTTCTGAAATATATAAACCAGGGCGCTCTACGGCGTACCAATCGTGTTCAGCAGGAATCCTCCAAATTGATTTTACAAATAAATCTTATATGATATCATTAAATATAGTGAGCTCAAAATGGAAAACGGGAAATTATTTATTTCTATCACACATTCCCCGCACATTACATTAGTGTCTTTTTTCTTCTGTATTACTAATTATCTGTCATGTTTACATCTCGTAAAATCGCGAATCTTCATTGTTAAATGTAAATATCTCCTCCTTTCATGAATGCGAATTAAACCCATTCTAACGCATGCGCAAAAGAGCAGAGGCTTTTATAATCCACTGTTAAACAGTATATATGCTCAAAGTTTGTATAATAAAATATTTAACTTGGCAAACATTTTTTTTTTCATCAATATCCGATTGCCTGATCTTTTATGAATGAACTATGTAGGCAAAAGCTTTTATGGCCTTTATTCAAAAATTCTAAGTCATCTATGTTCGTTTTTTAGGTGTATTCGTCTAAAGAGATTACCAACATCGTGGAATCCAGCCGATACTTCAAGATTGACAATTGGTGTAAAGCAGGGCAGAAGAAATGTAAAGCCAGCCACTGGGTGAAGCCATACAGATGCCTCCGTGAGTACAGCTTTACCTTTGTAATGGATTATGCTGTCTTATGATTTTCCAGGGTTCTTTGGTATCTGTTCAGTTTACCGATTATTTGTGGGAAGCTCAGAACGGCAGTCACAGGTGGGAGATGGTCATATAATGAATCAGTTGGCAGATTTCTGAAAAAATCGATAAGGCCATATGCCTTCGAAAGGTGGCCTTACGACTTGTCCTTACTTTCCCTCTCTTACAGTTTTCCGGGGTACCTCTTTGATGTTTGTCGATTGTTTACCGACAGTTTGTTGGTAAACTAGACAGGCATCAAAGAACTCCAGAAAACCGCAAGAGAGAGTCATGGAGAGGGAGGAGTATGCTTCATTTACAAGTGGACATGTCGTAGGAACGCCGCTTTAAGCCGTTTTCTAACGACCGTGGAATCTTCAGACGGGACACGCTTTCCCCCATTTTACCCCTCTTGCGGTTTCTTGGGGGGTCCCTTGATACTTGGACACTTTACCGACAATTTGTATGTAAACTAGACAGTCATCATAGGACTCCACGAAACTGCAAGAGAGAGTCATGGAGAGGGAGGAGTATGCTTCATTTACAAGTGGACATGTCGTAGGAACGCCGCTTTAAGCCATTTTCTAACGACCGTGGAATCTTCAGACGGGACACGCTTTCCCCCATTTTACCCCTCTTGCGGTTTCTTGGGGGTCCCTTGATACTTGGACACTTTACCGACAATTTGTATGTAAACTAGACAGTCATCATAGGACTCCACAAAACTGCAAGCGGGGTAAAACGGAGGTATGCGTGTCCGGCCTGAAGATTCGGAAGTCGTTGGAAAGCTGCTTTAAGACTAGTTCCATTGAATCTTCAGGCGGGCCATGTTCTCCCCCATTTTACCCCTCTTTTGGTTTCTTTGGGTCTTTTGATGATGCCTGTGGACGCTTCCGTAGTTTCTCGCAAATTGTCGGTAAAATGTCCAGGCATCAAAGGTACCCAAGAAACCGCAAGAAGGGTAAAGGGGGGGCATGGCCCGCCTGAAGATTCGACCGGTCATTGGAACTAGGCGTTAGACGGTGTCTGTTTGCCAGTTAAAAATATCTCGTATGTGATTGTCATAGAGTAACCGGCGAAACTTGTAATAGAAACTCATTCATGTTAGCAGAGTTGCTTAGTGAATAAATAAATGAATATATTATTTGCAGCACTCGTTAGCTTTAAATACGCCCCCCACCTTGCAATGCCCCCACCATAATACTTACAAACACTGAAATCGAAACTGATTATTAAAATATATTTGAAATTAATAGTAATCTACTAACCAAAAAATGCAGTGCTGAATACAAAATTTTAAATGATTTAATGAAAGGAAATGTTTACATAACTCTGGGTTTTAAAGGGAGAATATAATGAATCAGCATAACCTGCAATTCAATCAGTGCTTATAGACTATGGATTTTAGTTGTATATTCCTATTTAGGTTCATTTATAAATCAATAAATTGGTCAATTGAAATATTAAAATCCCTGTCTCATTAGCTAGAAAACAGAAGTAAGGATTTCATATCCAGTAATGACACAGAAAGGAACAGAGATATTTTTACTTACAATGCTTTACAAATGACACTGTACAATTATAGATACAGATATTAGGTGAATTCATTATTCTGTTGTTGTTGTAGATTTGTATTGTATTAATTGATCATTTGATTCTGAAGAAAACCCATTTGGCAATCACATGAATATGAAGAAAAGTAAAAATTACTATATACACCTGATTTTTAATTAGATTATTTTTTGATTGATTTTAATTTTCTTGTAAGGTATTAAAAAATTGTGCTTTTTTTCAGTGTAAATTATTTCAAGTAGATACATATTTTTATAAACGTAGATTGTCTTTTATGTTAAGATGTTGTAGGTAATTTTATAAATTTTTGATATTCTAGTCAGAAAAATTCAAATAAATTTCGATTATTTATTAGTTAGAAATTTAAAGATATTTTTATTCATTTCTTCTGTTGAATTCACTTCATGAAGAAATATACAATTTATTCAATTACTGATTATATATTGAGTTGATTTTTTCTTTAGTAATAAATTAATGTGAAAACTTTTAAAATTTTATTGTAATAGAAAATAGGTTTATTTAAAAATTTCCTTACTTATTGGGGTGTAGAATTTTTGAAAATAAAAACAAGGTGTATTTTTATTTATAAAAAAAAAATAGAGAGGGAAAGCCTTGTACAGTGCCATTATGTCACTTTATAACTAGTGCATCAAAAAATATCCCACCAATGCATATTTACCCATTTAAAAAATGACACTTCTAAAATCTCTATGCATCAAAAGATTAAAGAAACGTCTCTAAATGTGAGAAGCTTTAGGCTGCTAAATTAAATGACTTTCACCAAATTTGTAAAAGTGACTTTTTTGTGACTTTTCCTATTTCATATTTTCAGAGGGTCAATTCCAAAGTGATGCATTACTTGTTCCTGAGCACTGCCTCTTTGATCATATTCACAACCAGAGCATTTGCCAGACTTTTGACGAATGGAACAACACTGCTGCTCACAGTTGTCTTGACAGATCAATGCAGCTCAGGAGTTTCGCTATGCTATTACCTTGTGGCGTTGATCTTTTCTCTGGAGTGGAATTTGTATGCTGCCCTAAAAATGGTAATAATCCTTTTGTTTGCTTATTTTTTATGTACTGTATTATGTATTTTTTATGTCTTCGTGACATCTGTCGTGTTGAAGAATTTTTGGTATTAAATCTCATCTTAAAAAATGGATGCATTAGTGTAATTGTGCATGTTTGATAAATTTTTATTATCTGATGATGTACTATTAGTCATTGTGTATGTAATTCAAAATTGTGATTTAAAGAATACTACTGTCCATTAGAAAAGTAAAAAAAATTTCCTATAAAATCATTAAAATGAAACTGAATTGTTGCAATTTGATGCAAAGCTAGGTGAAAGTCCTTCAGAATCATGCAAAAATAAAACAAGTTTTTAATTAACCACTTGACATACGAATTTATTTAACGTCCTAATTCGATGGTACATCCAATCTTGAAATTTGTTATTTTAATTCCTGTAATAATGTAACGAGTTTTAAGATATTGAAAAGTTTCAAAGTGATTCTGGCATTTTAAATTACTGAATACTTTTGCTTAATTGAAGGTTTAAAATTAATAATCTGATGCTTATGTCAGAGACGACATTCTATGTGAAGTGGTTAATCATGTTCTAAGTAGATCAAATGTTTCCTTGTGTCTCAAATTATTGATGTAATCTGTTAAAAGAAATGAAAGAAGAAGAAAAAGGAGGGCAGTGGAGAGAGACTTTTCTTTATTGATAATGTTGAGAAAATCTTTAAGCATCAACCAAGGAATGTTTCAAAATTATAATGTATGAAAGTCGAAGCATAACTAAAGTATGTGCTAAATTTGTTCTAAATATTTTTAAACAATGAGTAGGAGCCAGTGAGAAGTGCATATTGAATAGATATCAATTTATCTGCTGAAATTATCCAAACTTCTTGAGATCACCGATGCAAATGATGAAATAAGGTATTTTAAATGTGATGCTAAATTAAATAGATAAAATGTAAAAAGTTTTTTTAAAAAAAAATCACCATTCTCTATTTTGAAGTGCTGTTATAAATACATTGAAATCAAAGGGGTTTATTTTGATTTTTAAAAAATATTTAAAAAAATTTAAATAAAAAATTTTAAAAAATATTTTTAAAAATAATAAAGGTAGACAAAAACGAGAAGCGATCTCTTGTTTTTGTCTACCTTTCTCAAAAATTCATTTGCACATTATGTAATTGATGTCTTTTTAAAGCCATAAACATATTTAATAACATGGAATTATGAGTTTTAATGAAAGGCTGTTTTACTTGTAAATTTCTAACGTTCATTACATAAGCATTTACTTTATTGATTTTTTTTTCTGTATATTCCTTGTTTTTAATATCTATTACACAATAAAGGCTTTTTCTTCCTATGCCCATTTTCAAACAAGTAGCACTCAAAAAGTTTGTACAACAATATTATCATCTTACTTTATTACATGCCTAGACAACAACTGAGCAATGCTTTTTACATCCTTGTAGAGTATGTTATGGAGAGTAACTAAAGTCATCACTTGTATCTTAAAATTTCTCCATGGATGCTGCCTACAGCTAAAAGTTTGATAATAAAGATTAATATCTATTTTATTTATCGTAACTGCAAATATTGCTATCAAAGTGATGATTTGGACATTGGATATAATTCACGTTAACAATAGAAGGGTTTATAATTAGATTATTTACATATTATATGTGTATTTTGTTTTTAAAGAATATAGTATCATTTACTTGTTATATCTAAAAATAGATGACATGCAAAATTTTTAATTCAAATTTTTTGTCCCCGTGACTTTTAACCTTCCACCATTAGTTATATTTGCCTGGAAATACAATGTTTTAAACTGAAATACTAATTATTATTGTATTGAAATTAGCTGTATCAGAAATAGTATTAGTATTACAAAATATTCTGATTATGCATAATAAAGTGGATTAAACTATCTATTACTTTTTTGTTGTAACTATAAAAAATACTGAGAATGAATTTTTATGAATTTTTCTATATTAATTCCCATTTCCTTCTACAGATAAGGAGGGAGTTGTGAATGATGAAAGCCGTAAGGGCGACAATGGAATAGATTCTGAAGATTCCTCTAATGAAGATGAAGATTATGATGATGACTATTACGATGATGAAGACTATGATGATGAGGATGATGAAGACAACGAAGACGGGTCACGATCCTCAACCACTAGTACTACTACCACTACAACAACTACTACCACCACTACAACTACCACTGAAAGGCCTGTGGATTATTACTACAGCCACTTTGATAAGAAACATGAGCATGAATTCTTTAAAGAAGCTCAGAAGTCTCTAGAAGAAAGCCACCGAGAACGTGTTACTAAAGTATGTAATTTGTTATATTTTTTCCTCGAATCTTAAAAATATCAACCTGAAAAATCTGATCAAAAAGATAATAAGAGTTATTTTAATAGTCTTTCACAGTTGGAACCTGTAGATTTTTTTTAAAAAAACACTTCTATTGTATAAAAATAAGTTTTGAAACATTTAGTTTAATCTTTTATTGAAAATTTGAAAATATTTAAACTTTTACACTTTTATATTTACACTTTTGAAAATATTTAATCCAAATAGCTGATTGCAAGATATGATTTAGTTGACCACACTAATAATGCTGGTAAAGTTCTTTCTTCATTCCCAAATTTTAATTTTTAGGTTATGAAAGAATGGAGTGAATTGGAAGAAAGATATCAAGAAATGAAAGTTAAAGATCCTAAAGCTGCAGAAGATTTTAGGAAAAAGATGAGTGCTGTAAGTATTTATGTAAAATTTTAGGCTTCTTAATAGAATTAACCTTCATAGCACTGAATCAATTTGATATGGGTTTCAAGTTAGAAAAACTAATTTTTAAAACGATAAAATCAACTTTTTTTTGTAGTTTATCATAAGTTTTAAGAATAGTTTGGAATTTGTTATTATTATTATTTTTTTAATATATATCTGTCTACTTTGTAATGAACAACTATATTTTGCTTTGGGAAAGACGGAGACAATTTACCCACTTAAAGATTGTTTCTTTCACTATCATTTAAAAATTGTAATATTTTCTATTATTTTGTCTCCATTTATATCATTAACAACTCATTTTTAATAAAGAAAATATTTCGAATAAGCTTTTGAAATAAAATCTATTAAAAGCATCTAGTCTTAAATTGAACAATTAAACACCATTTCGTTTCATAAAAGTCATTTTAAAATCTCGATTCATAAAACTATATTCTGCTGCATGTTCTTACCCACAGAGGTTCCAAAAAACTGTCGAAGCTTTAGAAGAAGAAGGATCTGCTGCCAAAAGGCAAATGTCTGCTATGCACCAGCAACGAATTATGTCCATCATTAACATGAGAAAGAAGTCTGCTATGGATTGTTACACTGCTGCTTTGGATCAATCAAATCCAAAGGTTTGAAAACTTTTTTTATTTATCTAAAAGCCAAAAAAAAAAAAAAAATCTTTCGGATACTTTTAAATATTATTAAAAATGAATACAATTTTTTCAATGATACATTTGTTTAGACAAATTTGACTGTATCATAAGATTTACATCTATTTTGTTGATTGAATCGATTTGCACTCTTAATTATTATTCTGTGTCAATTAAAATTTAAGCTTTTATGCAAAAGAATGTTTTTAAGGCAACTAGCCCTATTTTACAAAAATACATTCTTTCGCATAAAAGATGTATTGATGGGGGGTTGGAAATTGTTTTTTAAGGCAACTAGTCCTATTTTACAAAAATAATTTCCACCCCCCCCCATCAATACAGTTTGCTTATTTTTTGTGTTTTCCATTGTATATCTTTTACATTTATCCTCAATACTTCTGTGATCTAAGCTCTGAGGTCTGATCTTGAAAGCTTTTTTTAGCTCATTTTAATAGGCTGGAATTGGCACTTTTTATATTCACTGTCATATTTTTATGAAACTTTGAGGAGTAATATAAGTAAAATAAGTTTGATAATTTTGCATTTTTAATTACTTTGGCACTTCCATTTTGGAATAAAAAATTATTAACGACATGAATATTTGGTGATTTTGTTATGTCTTTGTTAGATTATGCCAAAACTTTTTTTAACAAAGAAATGAATAATAGATTGTAATTGTTGTGAGGTTGAAAAAGAAAACCAGAAGATGATTACAATTTCGTACAAAATTATTTATTTACAACAAATATCATAAAAAATTTTGAATTTTTTAAAAATGTGTAACATATATAAAAGAGAGAAAGATTGAAATTTTAACATTAAGCTGCTGTTGTTTTAGAGATTTTCAAATAATTCCTTAGTAATATAAACTAAATGTATAATCTTCTCATACTCACAAAATTCTAGTATTCATTAAGTGTTGGAAGAAAATTATCTATTTTGGTCTCCTTTTTGTTTTTCGTGGTTTTTATAATTATAATTATTTATTTAGACTAAAAAGATTGAAAAGTGTCTGGAGAAGTTGCTCCGTGCCTTGGAAAAAGATCGTCGTCACACCCTCAACCATTATCGTCATCTTCTCAACTCCAATCTGAAACAGGCTGTAAAAGAGAAGGAAGCTACTTTGGAACACTTGGACAGTCTGAATAAAATTGCCAACCAGAGCCTTGCAATGTTGGATAGAGTTCCTAATGTAGCTGAAAAGATCAGGCTACGAATGGGGGGGTGGCTTTTTTTTTTTTTTTTTTTTTTTTTTTTTTTTGAAATACACTTATGGCACTTTTATAGGCTTGATTATTTTATTAGTAAACAATGATATATTGAACAATTTAAGGAAAATTAAATTTGTTTTTCAGCCTAAGACAAGACAATAAATTTTATCATTGATTAACTGAAAAATTGTCAAGTATTTTTTTTCATGCCACCATGATTTTTTTTATAACAATTAATTTTGATACACTTATCTGAAGGAAGAATTTTGACCAACAGTTATATGATGGTTTTTCCCCCAGAAGATATTACAATATCATGTTATTATATCACAATATTACACCTTTATAATGTCATGTTCAAAGAAGCTTGATTTCTATGTTTTGCCATTTTTAAATGTTTTGAATTTAATTTTCGAAAGAATATTTTTGATTTGTTTAGAAAAATTGAATATTTTGTTTTATCATGATTAGTTTTCTTTTATAGAATTGTAAACTATAAAAATGTATGCTGATACTCTTAGCATACATTATACTATAAAATGCTGTATTCTATAATAACACCTTTTCATTTTCAGAAAAGATTTCTAAGATTAAATGTTTCATTTATTACTATTCTAAATGAATAATTTGTTTCATTATTCAAACATTTATATTCTTCTTAGTTAATATACATTTTTAAGGGAATTAATTTTATTTAAACTTATTATTTTGAAAAGAAATTTGATTTTCCTGTATGAAAACATAATTCTCTGGAGTTAAGATATGGATATAAGATGGTGAAAATTTAATTCTTGGAATTTTATTAGTTTTTATTTTGCTATGTTCTAACAGGATAAAATTAAATTGATAGCATTTTATGGTAGAAGTACAAATATTCATTTTTGTAATGCTTAGAATAAAACTTTATCATAATTTCCAATTTATGCACAAACTAATTAGTTTCATAGACCAATACAGTAATAAAAAATACTTTTTTTATCTATAAATGTGCACACTATCTGTGAAGTTGTAAAATATGTTTAGAAAAATAATTCCTTTCTCTAATGTTTGAATGAGGATCTTTCTACTACAAGGCAGAAGTATTTTTCATAATTCTTGCTGTTTTTGACATATATATAATATAATATAAAAGATGTAGAAACTTTAAATATGTATTGAAATCTAAAGTTATTTATTTGAATGATCTTTTTTAAGTTCCATAATTATATATTTGTTATTAAAGTTGCTGTTTGGCATCATTTGCATGGACTAGGACCTAAAGCTGCTATTACTCGTGATGTGGATGAAGCCATTGTTGAAAAATATAGAGAAGAGGTTACAGAAAAACAGAAAGGTAAATTCCATTGATCCAGTTTGCTTAATAGAAACCATCTAATATAATTTATATGCCATTTAATTGTTATCACATATTAATATCTATTAAAGAATTGGTAATGGAAATTTCTATATTGAACATATTTTTTATTCTGACTTAAGTTGTTTAATCATTAACATATTTTCAAATATAGATTAATTTAAAGAATTTTACCCTATTAAAAAAAATTAGTACTATTAGGAAAGGTACCTTCCTTTTTGAAATCGATCATTTAGTAATCTAAAGATCAATTAGTAATCTAAAAGAAGAACTCAGAAATATATCATATTTTACAACTGTAGAGTCTTTTAGTTGCTTTATGGTTTAATTGGAAAATGATTTAATAGTATATTCATTACCCTCTCAAATATCCAATTTCTGATTATCTGGCTTCCATTGCATCTAACTTTGTTTTCTTTAGTCATAATTAAATGTGAAAGGCAATGCTAGTATTGGCAACATTGCCAAAGCATTGGAAGCAGGTATCTGCTAAGATCTTCCTATGTGTTGTACTCAAAATACAAATGGTGATACGAATGAATAACATTCTTCTTGTTATTCATTGTTTCAACAATGTGTAACAGACCTCTATTATTATCGCTGTTCCTGTTTATAACTGTGCAGTATCTACAATATTCCTAAATTGCACTTGGGGTATTTTTGATTTTAAATATATAACAGTAAGGATTTTAAAGTTGGTGATAAACAAAAAAAATCTATAGTTATTATAAAAGAAAAATTATGCGCTATACAGCAACTAAACTCTAGTGAAAAGCAAAAACCAGCAACAGATTCTATGATTGATCAGGCGGCATTCACATTCTACTTTCTGCGAGATAAATGGTAGGCTTAGTAGTCAGTAAAAAGTTAGAGAATACTTATTATAACCATGTGCTTTGGTATAAATACTTTGACTTTTGGCTTTGGCAGTTAAAGAAATTAGTTCATAGAATTTCTGTCAAATTGGCTTTTACGTTATTTAGTCTACCTTTCTATCATATTAGGCTGAATGCTGAGGAATATAGTGTAATATATTCAATTTTTTTTATCTTTTGTCTGTTTGAGAAAATGTAATAATTTTCTGCTAAACAAATCAATTATTTCACTTTTGATTTTATAATAATTTTTTAAAATTTTTTTATCTAAAATATTGCATTTTCATAGAACGAGAAAGGCAAAAGAAAATCATGGAAGAGCGAAGACAGGAATTAAAAGAGCTTCGAGAGGAGAAGAAACGAGTGGAGGCTAACCTTGGCCATAAACTAGACCGCGAATTCGATCCTGAGTCTATGGAAGATGAAAGTGTTTTACCTGACATGAAACCAAAAATGGCTGATGCATCGAGTGTTGAGCACAACTCTCTTGATCATGAGGAACTGCCTGCTCCCAAAATGGCTCATATCCAAAATCCAGCTTTCCATGATAATGAGCATGAAGAGATGCCTGTGCCCAAAATGGCCCATGCTCAGAACCAAGCTTTCCATCACAATGAAGTTGTAAGTAGATTAACATTTTGTACAAAATTAAAATTTTAATACTTATTTATAAATTCTGATTTTAATACTTATTTATAAAAGTTCTGTTGTATATCAATGAAAAGAA
>JAOUZG010024690.1:0-40959 GCA_026289955.1 Argiope argentata | reverse complement strand
GTTTATCATGGTCACGGGTTGCAAAACAGATTACAATGAGTTACAAACACTTCACTCATTATATGCACATGTTTTTATGTAAATATTACATTTTGTAATTGATATCAAGTTACCTGAACCCTGACATTTGTGCTTTGTTTTGCCGGTATTGTTTGAAGTATTTAATGAATATTGTTATTACACGTTATTGTTATGGTTAAGTAAGTGATTATATTGCACTTTTTGGTGAAATGGTAATGAAGTGAAGCCTTAATTAACATCAAATTAACAACACGTGAATTTAAAATTCTTTTAATTCTATATTTAAAAGCACGTTTGGAACAACGCTAATGAATTTGTTTCGAGTAACGCAACTTTCTAGCTTTTTTGTCACTTATCTGAATATCTAAACAATACATGTTTTGTTAATCCTATGTTACTTTTTAAAAAAAATAGTAATGGAGTTTACAAAGATAGCAGGTGAAGATGAAATGCTAAGACAGCGGCAATTTGAAAACAAAAGCTGACCATGAAGCTGCTAAGCTGGGGGTTAAAATGTAAAAAATTGATTTTGCTTAAATATCAAATATTGGAGATATAAACAAAAGGTTTTCTCTTCATGGGGCTTTGAGTTTTGAATCGGCTGCACGTTGATTCGAAAATGTATATTCTCATCATAGAAAGAATTAAGCTGCCAGTGTTGCGGATTGTGCATGGATGGCGATCCCGACTTTTGTTTACTACCTGTTCCCCCGAAAGCGGGGACTCGCGTGGCAGGCACGGATCCCAACGATAATGGAATTCACCATGAACTTAAACTTTGTTACTGTTAATAAATGTCGAAAAGCACAAAGTTTTGGAACTCCTTCTTTAAGCACCTCCACTGACCACAGTTTGCAATACCAGCATTGAATGAATTGTTAGTGGATTTTGAAAACATGCTAACTGGAACTGACGAACAATGCGTACAGCATCGAACAATGTAGGGTTTGGCGAATAAAAGTAAGTAGGCAGTAAAATCCCATAGTATGTATGTATATATATATATATATATATATATAATATATAAAAAATGGAAATGAATTCATATAATTGCAGTATTTTAAGCTTTAAAATAATTTAAAAGCTTTGTTTGTGAAATTATGGATATGGTAATCAATTTCGGTTGTTAAATGATAGCAGTTACCATTATATTCACAATTCAAGTTACTTAAGCTTTGAATTCAATTTTCCGTTTGGCGCCTGTTTCTGAATATCTTTTGCATCTCCTCCCGTCTGCACGAACGGGATTTTCGGTCGCACGATGAATTTTCTCGAGAAATTTTTCAATAATATTTTGTAATTCCATTAAATAGCGAATCATTGAATAAAAGAATCTACAAAAGCGTTCATTGAAGCAGTCTGAAGTTATCTTACATCATTTTACAGTTTATTATTACCATTCGGCAATGGGAACAATTTTCGTAATGGGTAGTGTTTTGTTACCCATCACTTTGTGTTACATAATATGCATGCATGTAAACAGCTATCGCATATCGGATTCTGAAAATAAAACTCTGAGCACACGTCGAGTTCAAAACTTCCCCAAGATCCGGAATTTTATAAAAAGAAGAATTTATTTGATCATATGCAAGTATAAGAGGTGACTTTTTGTATGTAGATTATTTTAAGTAGGAAAAGGCGAATTTAATATTAAAGACGAGAACATTTCTCGCGTGTTATCGAATTCAAGTAGCGAACTTCATCATAACAAAAACTGCCGTAGCCACTCAGCATCAATAAATACAGGAATAATTAAATTATACGTAAATGAGACCCTCACACAATAAAGATTTTTTGAGATTATTCTCAAGAACTTGCAATCTCTTCTTTAATAACTTCCTTTATTTTGATATTTTGTTCTATTTCGCAACACTTCATAATACGATATGTTTTAATACACCGAATATTTTACTGACATACTATTTTTATCAACGCGGTAAAAATAAACAACCTTGCATTTTTTTAACAGTTCAAGTTTCTCATCAGAATGGGGCTAGTTTTCATGTCTAGGGATTTACTTAATTTTTTTGGAATATTTAATAGATAAAGAGTAACGATATGTTAAATGGTCGAAAACCCACTTGTAGGCTTAGGTTTTTTTCTTTTTATTTGTTAAATGTAGAGCAAATTAGCATGAAACGCCACAAGTTTCTGTAAAACTTTTGCAAAATAATTACAAATAAAGGAAAATAATCTATCTATCTATATATAAATCAATGTCCTGAGATAATATATATATATCAACGCACAGCCGATATTGCTGAAGCCCCAGACTTGAAATTTGGCAGGCATGTCCATATGATTACGAAAGTATCCACTAAGAAAGGATTTTTCGAAATATCAATTAGTTCGGCAGAAATTAATTAAAACCCCTTAATTTCTGTGTAATTAAAACCCGTAATGCTACTTTCCGAGTGAAATACGACCTTCCGGAACAGCGATCGCTCCTGCCGACCGTTGCGTTCTGTAAAACCGCGTTTTTAAAATTGCTATCGTTACGCGTCTGTTCAACTAATACTCAATATCGGTGTGGAATCGGATGAACTTTTTATCGCAGACTGTGGAGGTATAATTCATTTTGCGAAATATCGATGCAAAAATTAAATATCGATTTTTTTAAAAAAAAGTCCATTTTGACAGGTCTATTTCTTGAATGGCCCTGTAAAATAGACGCTTAGCTGGAAATATACAGAAAATATGTTTCCTGAAAGGCAATACAATGTAGTATGCTGCAATACAATTTAAAAAATTGAATTTTTAAAACTGAATTTTTGGCGAATTTTTGCTTTAATATTTAATTACGCCGAAACTTTTCAAGATAACTTAAACAAAAAAAATTTACATAACATTGGATAAATTTTTCAAAATTGTGTGAAAGATTGTAAAAATCTGATTAAAAAATTCTGCATTTAATTTTTTTATCATTTATTGACTTTTCCACTTGAACATTACAAATCTAATCCATTGATAAATAAAAATGAGACTAACCTTTTTTATATATAATTTGGCATTGTTTTGGCATACCCTGATCAATTTCGAAAAACAATCCAGCAAAAACATTTCGTCTTATGAATTCATTCCAGGTTTTCCACCTCACATACTTCACCTGAAAGTTAGTACACCAGTAATGCTACTACGAAACCTTTGTCCTCCAAAGTTATGCAATGGCACCAGACTACAAGTGACTAGACTTATTAAGCATTTAATTCAAGCTACGATAATTACTGGATGCGCTCGAGGAAAGTTTGTTTTAATACCCCGCATTCCACTAATTCCATCGGACTATTCTTTTGAATTTAGAAGAGTGCAGTTTCCTGTAAAAGTTTGCTTTTCAATAACCGTTAATAAGTCACAAGGACAAACATTAAAAGTAGCAGGGATCAATTTAAGAGAAGACTGTTTTTCACACGGCCAATTTAATGTAGCTTGCTCCAGAGTCAGTTTATCAAGCAGCTTAATAACTTCAGCACCAGAAAAAAACCCTAAAAAAAGGTTGTATACAAAGAAGTTCTTACTTAACCATAGGTATAACAATAAAGTGTGGATGGTCTGCGTTTGCAAAGAAAATCAATACTTCAAAACAAGGATGTACAACCTAGGGTCTGCGGGCCAAAATCGGCACACGTAGTCTTTGAAGTTGGCCTGCAAATGTTGTTAATAGAATAAGACAAATTTAAAATGAAATTAGACTTTTTCAAATTAACAGGAGAAAAAATCGGATACAAAAACGATTAACCAGATTAAATAATTTACATTTGTTCATTAGGTTTATTTACTTTTTATTAAGAGGCTTTTCAGTTTTTTCCCTTCATGGCTACGAGCAAGAACGAGTTTTCGTGTAGAAGTTCACGGACATGAAAATTTCCACACATGAAAATGTAGTAATGAAGATCATAATTCAAATCTTTTGTAATGCATTTGATAATTAGTTTTCAGGTTTTGAAAAGTGCTTAACAAAAATTGATTAATTTTGTCGCCTCTTACTGTTGAGGTAAATCTAGTGGATGAGAGCATGCAGATAACGTTGATTTATTTACAGAATTCTGATTTTTTTAAAAAAATCAGTTTAAAGAAAAACCGATATTTGAATTTTATGAAGACTTACCTGAGGAATTTCTGTGCTTAAAACAAAATGCAGCAGCATTAGAAATTTTCTTTGGGAGCACTTACATTTGTGAGCAAACTTTCTCACTAATGAATATAAACAAATCAAAAGTAAGAAATTGAACAGTAGATGAGAGAACCCTTCTACGATTCTATTTCTTATTTTGTTCTACATATTGCCACAACCAATCTTAAGCCCAATATAAAATCAATAACTTCAAATAATCAGTCCCACTCTTCTCATTATTATTTGTTATTTTTGATTATTAATTTTTTTTCTCAAAATTTAAATTGTGTTCTCTGTATAATTACCAAATAGTTTTCCTCTTTTATTCTATTTCAAGTTTACCACCTTTTTAGTAGAAATCCTTTTTTTGTGGTAAATTATTTCAGTCATATCTATAATGTTTGTATTTCATTCATTCATTTATTTATTGCATAATGTGAGCCTGAATGAAATAAGTAAAGTAATAATTATAATTCATGCGTATTGTTACAAAAAACTGTGTTTTCATGTTTTTAACATTCACATGCTGCTTAGGCCCTTGACACAATCCTTTTTCATATTTTGGCCTCTCATCCAGAAAAGGTTGTGCATCCCTTCTTTAAAAGGATCATTAAGGACAGTTACGGACAAGGGCATATATATATAAGGAGTCCAGGGACCTCGGGACTCTCCCAATATTAGAAAAAATTATAGGTAATAAGTAATTATATAGGGGATTTTCGTAACTAGGTATACCAAGCACTGTTAGCTCCTGCTAATTCCATTACCCGAGCAATGCCGGGAGCAGGAATGCTGGTATAAAGTAAGAATACAATGGACTATCATTAACGTTATTATTGACTTTAAAAATTGGAACGAAACTTGTCAACTGAAGTTCTTACATATCTACTATCAAATATATGATTAGGACTACTAAACAAAAACTTGAAGTTAGATGACTAAAATCTGACATATAAATTCATAATTATAATTGTAATATTTATAGAAATAAAAGGGAAACTCATAAAAATGTTTAGTTATGCAAATATTTCTTCGGAATTCTAAATGTTGGAATTTTTTTTCATTTTTACAATTTTTTAAATTGTTATTATATGCTATTTATTTATATTGCAAATATAAATAAATTAACATTTTTTAAATAAATTGGTTCATTTTTATTAAATCTAACTAAATATGCGATAGATTCTTGAGAAAAAATTAACAAACCTTGATAAAGCCAAAGGCTAAATGGGCTATTAGATGATGTTGCCACAACGTATTCCCCTCCTCCAGCAAGCACCTCTTCCCCCAAAATCACAAATATTTCAAGAACACATCAAATTTCTTAGCAGTTGCAGTTACCAATCTATTAAAGCCGTACTCTTTTCTGGAAATAATCAAACACAACAGAAACAATAACAAAAAATAACTATTAAACAAATATATAATACGATTTAAATAATATAATTGTTATACAGTACTCAAAGTTTAAACAAAACAAAGCATTTCAACACAGTCATTCCATTTCGGTTGATAAAATTTGAACAATTACATCTGTACTTGAATTTTTTTACAACTTAATGCCGAACAAGAGTTTTTAGATTTTGTTACGAACAACCAAAGGTCCAATTACGCCTCAAATTATACCATTTATATTTATATCGTTTATTAATATCTTGTCTACAGTTATTTCTGAAATTCCACTCTGACAAAGTAGTTCCTTTCCAAAGAACCTATACTGCTAAGTTCTAAATATATCATGCCTAATATAAATTTGATTTAAAAAGGAGCCTTCTATTTGAATTAATTTAACTTTAGAGAAGAATTTCTGTGTTTTAATACCTTTATTCGAATTTTTCAAAAGGATTTGTTATACATCAATAATATTTTTTGTGTTTCTGTTCTTAACATTACTTTAGACATCATATAGTACTTTCTATTACTCTCTCCTTAACACCTTTTGCCTCAGTAATCGGCTCTCATTTCCATAATAACCGTGCTGGGCTTCGTCCAAACTACGTTTATATCTAAATCGGAATCTACGATGTTTTCGTTCATATCCAATATAATTACCCTTGCATCTCTAGTGGCATTATTACATATCTAGAATCAGTAACAATACTTACTTTTGCTAGTCTCATTAAAATAACAAAATTCACACTAATAAAGATTATCTCGGCTTTGACTCCATCCGTCAATCTATCTGTCTGTCTGTCTATCATGTGTGTGTTTTAATACCTCTCAAATGGCAGTCCGTACTCTTCTTGTCCTATCTTTCATCTTTGAGCCCTCAGTATAAAGGCGGTATTCTGTTTCCATGGAAGTGTCAAAATATCTTCATGGAATTATTCGAACTTTCAAGAATTAATGTCTTTTTCATAATCGATGTTTATCACAATATTTGAATTTATTTTACTTTTAGAATCTTGATGTCATCTGAGATTGAAATAAATTTCTCGATGAAAAAATATATTAGGCGTGTGAGTAGTCACTTGGAATTTGGATTTCCTCCTTTAAAATTGCTCTTTAAAATTTAATAAGATACATCAAAGAATGTTGGTTAATCTGAAGTTTGTTTTCTATTTTACTTGCCTGTAACCAAATTTCCGAGTCTAATATAATAATTTTTCAAATAATTTTATAAATTTCTTCATAACCCTTAAATAGCCTCAATAAGGTGTAAGTTTTCTTATTTTTAAAATCATGTTTTCTCTATTTTTATAGCATATAATTGAGATGAGGCATAAAAGACAAATTACCATTAAAAAATTTCCAAAATATTTAAGTTCCTTTTGCGCAACCTAATTTAATATCATGTAAGGTAATTCCTAAGAAATGAGAGTATTCTTTCGAAAAGTAAGCATAATGTATTGAGACTTATTTAAACTAAATTTTATTTTCAAGATCTAGATATTCTTCCATTTACTCTAAATTTGATTCACTCTTTTGAACGAAGTGATAAAATGTATTCACTTTCATCAGTATACTCACTTCGTCCACAAATGCTTGGATTTTATATTCTAGATTTTTCCTTATATTGATTCAAGAGTTCATTCACGGCAATTATCCAAAGTTCTGATCTAATGGAATTGCCTGATTATAGATCCAAATTTCATTATTTGACAATGAGACTATATTTATGATCTAAAAATCTGTCCATTAATTTATACATTGTTTTGTCTTAATAATATTCAAGTATTTTTATAACTTGTCATCAAAGATCTAGGATGACCATACATTCATAATATCTAGGATGACCATACATGCTATTAATTTGTCCTCTATATCTTTTGATACAAGGATATCAAGTACTTGAGTAGTTAACCATTTCTTTCCCAAGTCCATATTGGTTTTTAATCTAATATTAACTATGAGGGAGTGACAAATCTGGTCTTTAACTTGTCCTGAATCTGCACTCAAGTAGGGAGAAATACATAAATACGATTTGTAGTTACTTAGGTCTTTACATTTTCGGAGAGCAATAAAACCATCTTAGCAAGTTTCCAAACCGGAGGAAAGTATCTATTTATTAAGCACCGATTCATTAGTTCCGAAAATCATTTTTTAAAGAAATCAGTAGTGAACATTTATTCAGTAAAATCATCGATGCAATCATCGAAATCTGGCTCATCGGATCAATTCATTTCACACTCCGTTCCACTTCATCAATAGCAAATTCTAGAATGATGCTGTCTTCAAATTGGAGATATATAATTATCTTAGGACCTTAATATAGGAAGTTATATAGCTCCCTAATTCTTAACTGCTTCTGTACAGTAATTGCCTTTTTTCTGTTTTTTTTTGGCTTAATTTATTATATTTAATTGTTTTGGGCGACACTTGCTTTATTTTCGAAGGAGATTTTCTTTTTAAAAAAAATTCTGAAATAAGACTTGCTTGACTTATCATTTTTTTATATTTTGCTAATTAACATTTTGTTATATTTCTTTGTATTCTTTCATTAGAACTATCTCTCTTTTGATGCGTCTTCGCAAAACCCATAACACTATTGCGCACAGTTTCCAATTTGTTATTCCACCAAGGAATTTGATATTTAATTGGTCTATGTGCCTTTTAATGAATTGAACTAATCCTATTAAGTCCTCTATTAACATTTTCAATCAATGTATCAACATTTTCTATTGATATTTTAGATTTTTTTTAAAACTTTCAACCTATAGAGGTTTCTCCTAAAATCTATCAATTTAATTTGAATTCTTTTCCATTTTTTTTTCTGAAATGACATTGGAAGTGTCCGTGACTAGTGAAGAAATTATCAACTTATGATCACCTTTCGATTCATTTGAATGAACTCTCCATAAATGTGCATCTTTTCTTCAGATATTTTTGATAATTAGGAAATCAATCCAATTAGATCTTTCGGGGCAATCGTAGATTGGTGGAGAATCAGATTCATTTAATATATTCATTCCTTGAAGAAGAATCTTGCAAATAAAATCCAGTTCTCTCTGATTTGAACTTCGGGATTCTCAAACCAGAATTTTAGCACTGAAATCCCCGTTTAATAAGATCTGAAATTCTCTATACATAATATAATTCTTTCTATATTTGTTAGCATACATAATCATAGACTAAGTACTCTGTCCACGACAAAGGCACTCATAAAAATTTGAATGGTGGGATCACCATGATTTCGACCCTGGCGGGCGCTGTGGCTCAGTCCGAAGGACTATCACTGGCCACGACACAACCCTTCCCTAAGGAAGTACGTCCCGGCATTGATGAGAGGTAACCACATCCACCTTTTCGTATACCCTGAACGGTATACCCAGAACGGCGAGATCCAATCACCATGAAGGAAATTTCTTGTCCTTAATTACATTAATGGGACTGTTCGTGGGACCATGTGGGACTCTTAGCATGAATAAAAGTCTTCACTTGGATACAGTATACAGATAGGAATAATATATTAGTTTTGATATAATTTCTATCCCTTAATATCGATAACTGATCTTTAAAAATTGCAGGGCTTTGAAATTGCTATTGTATAAATTTCGCTGCAATTTAAATCCTGCTCCAGTAATGCAGAAGTTGCTGAGGAGTAATGGAGATGAAACAAAAGACAATGAGCTCGGAAAGAAAATCTGTTGAAACTTTGAATACTTAGGCCACCATAATTGATATTTTCTTCTATGAATTCCAATTCGCGTAAATGAGTTTAAACAATTTCTGCTTTTAGAGTTATAATTTACATCAAAAGTTTCTTTAAATCTGTTATTTAAATATGTATAATCTTTGCAGGTGATGTTCTTGTTTGCGTTTTTCGATGTTACAATTTTCTTCTCCACACTGTAACAGTTTGAGACTTTAAAAAAGCGCAACGCAAAAGTTCATATGTCTCGAAAACCGGGTCGCAGCGCTTCTGCTCTGCGAGTTTCAGTGTGTATTTGTTGCTCCGTGGGTGTGATCATAGACTGCCCTCTCGCGTACTTTGTAATGCGAGTGCATTCTAAAATAACTTTTTACCGTTTTTAAATATTATTTTTAAAAATAACCATGTCACGGGCTCTTATTTCGAACGTTGATCCGACTGCTAGTGATTCTGAGGATGGTGAAAGAACATATACTAGTAGTGATGATAGCATTATTATAATGCATCGAAGAAAAAGACTGAGTATTGAAAAGGATTCTTCTAACTTATCTTCATTTTTCAGAAACAGAAGAAACATCGACTTTTCGGAAACAACTACTGTTTTTTTTTCTTATCCACATTCGCAATTAATATTGTTTCTTTATAATACGAAGATAATTATTAAAATTTAGTGATATTTGTCTAAATGAGAATGTTTTCTTTGACAACATCTAGTCAAAATATGTCCTTCAGTTTTCGAATGTCCTCGCCAGAATCGCTTAGCAGTGAAACGGTTAATCAAATCTGCTTATCCTAATCAAGGCAATTTTTCATTGACTGGCCGAACTTAAATAATTTAAAATTTGTTTGGATCTCATATATTCTCTCACATTTAATTTATTATCTCTCATTGAATGTATACTAGCCCAAGTTATTAAGGAAGCTGCAAAGCATTTTTCAGGTGAATTTTCATTTCAGTTGTAAGAAACCTCTTTCAGTCCACAATGTCACAGAAACTATTAGCTATTCATCCAACTTTTTCTTTTTTTTTTTTATGTATCTCGAATTCCTTTTTGAGGTGTCTGGATTTTTCAGTGATTATCATTCTACCATTTTCAAAAAATTCTGTACATCTTCTTTAATGCTCCCAACGATAAAAAAAACCTAGCCTAAAATACAGTGCAGAAATTCTGGATGAATTTGTAAAGAGATCATTCAGTTCAAAGGGGAAGGTTTGGAAATTTTAACTTCGCAATACCTCCTTAATTATCGCAGGTAGAAAAATATATTAAAAAAAAGACGAATGTTGTTTCATTATAATGGAAAACAAGGGACGTATTTAAAAGTATTTTACTTTCAGAATAAGAAGAGTGCAAAATGGAAGTATTGTAATCGCCAAAAAATGTGGTCAACAAAATTTGATGAATTGCAGAACCTTTCTTAATTTAAAAACTACGTTTTTTAGAATTAAAATTTAAAAGCGTCTACAGTTAATTGAATGAAATTTGGTGTGTAGTATTTATTACAAAATTGTAGGTTTCTAAAAATTTTGAATGAAATACATTTGGAAGAAATTTGTCTTGAGCAAGTGGAAATGATAATTATAAAACATAAAAAAATAGATAATTAAAATTTGCTTGATTTATTTTTAGGAAACAAATGCCACAAGGAAAAGTGAATGATTAAGATAAATGAAATTCAGTATTATTTAGTATAGATCATAGTACTATTTTTTTGGCTTGGGGGGGACGATTTTTTAAATTTGGATGATTTTGATTTCTATCAACTAACAAAAAGGTATCCAAAATGCATACTCCAAAATTTTTTTAGACTAAATTGCATAAAATGCTTGTGTATGTTATCTGAAAATAAAAATCTGAGCACTTGTGGCATTCACGAGCTCGCTTGTGTTGAAAGCTTTTATGCCGGTTGCTGGGGTGATAATGTTTATAATAGGGAATTTGAGAGAAAATATTTAAAACAAATCTGAAGTTTTAAGATGATAAAAATAACATCTCTTTAATGATTTCGATTTCCCTCAAAGTCTAAAGATATGATATTTTGAGCTCTTTTCTCATGTGCATTAAAAGAAACATGATTGAAAAACAATTAACTCAAATAAACAAAATTCTCAAATCTGAATCTCTTCTTTATCGAATTTTTTCATCCTTGTAAGGTTTTCTAATGCTCTTCATCGTTTGGAAAACTGCTTACGTCCACTATTAAAATACGGTTTTATAAAACGGATGTGACCACTTTTAATGTCAGACTCCCCACTGCTCTATAGTGCTATTTTGTTTTCGAATGATTAGGTGTGGAAGTTGAAATATGAAATGAGCATGCCTTCATTTCTTGTCTTTTATTTACATTTCGAGAAGTTTATGCGAGAGAAAAATTAATATTTCTGAAATTATTTTAACAAATGATTTTCGTTATCAGTAGAACTTTTTAAAATACCTTGCGTTTCGTATTTTTTAAAATATTGAGCCAAATTAAAAAAGATTGTTAGATTGAATAATGTATTTGCTTTTATACTTCCAAACGCGACATTAAAATGGAATAACTAAATCATCAGGAATGTTCTGCTGACGCATTCTGGAATATTTTCAAATAAACGTGACATCTCCCTTCTCTGATAAAATTGTGGATCCTGGACAAAGCAATGAAAGTGCAAAAAAGACAGATTTTTATTTTCAACGTCTCGCACATGAGAGTTGTGCGCTTCTTTGTACATAAACTGTACTTGTGTATTAGCTGTAAGACATTGGCGATTAATAGTTACGGAACATCGAACCTGGTTAATTATTCAATGGTAATTGATTAACGTACAAATATAAAAAAATCGATTTGGCATTTTGAATGTCTTTCTTCTGATGGAAACCAAATTTCGACATAAAATTACAACTGTAGTTACACAGAACTACCATTATTACAACTACTAATATCGAAACTTAGAAGCCCTAACAATTCCATTTAGTTGTTTAGGAGAATATGCGTTGGAAGGAGATACCTTCTCCTTGCAAGTGGATGCATAAGGATCCTGGAATCTACCCCCCCCCCCCGAGCATTTGCTTTCTTGCAATAATTTGATCATTGATTGGTAACTCCCAATTTTTTTATTAGACTAAATGGCACAAAAGGCTCATGTATGGTGTTTGAATTTAAAAATCTGAGCACTTGTAGCCTTGCTCTTGGCTCAAAACTTGCTTCTCCTTAATTAATCCTGTTGAAATCCCGACAACATGATCAGTTTTTGATAATATGTACATTATGATTCCAAATTTTTTTTAACATAAAAGTTTTGAAACGAGGATTAAAGATGATTTTTGATTACAGGACCAAAGCTCAGGATATAAGGACAAACTTACCGTCTAGCAATTTATGAAATATATTTAAAATATGGAAAACAAAAACAATAAAGTACAAAATTTTCAAATGTACAAACATAGAAAAACAGCGGATTTAAACGTAAAAAGAAACGGAATAAAATTGGACGAAATTTTTTAGCATAATTTTGGAACATAAAAACACAACGCTTTCAAAACATATTAAAAATTAATGCAAAATTTAAAACGAGAAATATAAGAAAACATTATATAAAAGAATAAACAATTTTAATAGTATAGAAATGCATATTTATTTTCGTTACTGGGACTTCGTTTGGATCGACGAGATATTGTTTAATTTATGAGTCTTGACAGTTCAATATCGCTCCGTTCAACAAGTACTTGAATCAGGCACTTTGAGGCCTTTAAATAAGCGCTCATCGAGAAATAACTTTCACTCCTTAAATTCATTTAAATTGTTCCAAAGCGTTTGTCATGTCCTTTATACATATGAAAAATTTGGCTGTTCAGAGCTCATAGGGTTAAAAAGATACGCATCAAATGCTAAATAATTATTATGATGATTTTTACTTAAGTCGTTATTAGAAGAAGTAAGCATTATTTACAGAGTGTAACAATTAAAGAACACCTAAAAATAGATGTATTTTAAAGTAAACTAAACACTTAAAGCTATTCTTACCATAGGATTACCACAATGTGGATATCGAAATTCCTAAGAAACAAGTATAAAGAAAGCAAATAATAAGTATATTAATATATATCATATGACATATAGATTTTAAAGCTCTGAAAGTGAAGTATGTGTAAGAAATGTAAATTGATAGATCTCGATTTGAGAAGCCTCATAGTCTTAACTGTCTGAAGAGGAAATTATTGGATGGATTTTCCTCGCTGCTGGTGTTTGATTCGGAACGGTTTCCAAATGTTAAATTTAAAATATTTGTTAACTTTCAGAAAACAAGCCAATTCTATTAATTATTTTTTTACTTGTCAAGATTATTCAAGACTCTCTACCATCAGCGAAAGGACATTAGAATGCTAGGTCTCTCTTTAAGGCTGTAGGACATCATAAGGTGATAGATAGTTCACATAATGCATTGACCTTTTCACTCCAGCTTGCCTAGTGAAGTTTGAAACGTTTTGGATAGCTTGAAAAGGGTACGTGAACTGTAAAAAGATGCATTGTTTATGTGGATTATTTTGTTTCTTTGATGGAAACGGTGAAGATAAGTATGTATACTTGTCGTTCCGTATATCTTTCGTACCATTCTGATATCCAACTGCCAAATGAAATATTCCGGAATAAGTCCTTTCGGAAACCTTTTAAAGTTGGAATTGAACCTTCCATATTTCTTTGTCGCAATGTTTTTAGATCATCAGACACATTATTTCTCATTAATCTTACTTTTTATTCAATCTAGTTGGTTGGAATTTTTAATAAAAGACTTTTGAGTTCCCTTATTAGAGTTATAACATAATTCGATGGATTTTATCCCAGATATATTGGTACAGTATATCGCTCCAAATAGCTATAGTGACCCTTCGTGTTGCTTCCTTTATTGTGCTTTAAAGTGCTTTTGCCTGAAAAACTGTATGGAATGTATTTAATTTTGCAGTTCACTTTGCTAATGGAAATGATATTTTTGAAAGTATAAAGAAAGGCAAAAATAGTTTGATT
Source organism: Argiope argentata (assembly GCA_026289955.1). Classification (NCBI taxonomy): domain Eukaryota; kingdom Metazoa; phylum Arthropoda; class Arachnida; order Araneae; family Araneidae; genus Argiope; species Argiope argentata. The sequence goes on along the minus strand of JAOUZG010024690.1, from coordinate 26,731 downwards.
ATCAAGTTTGGAGCCGTCTCTGAGCATAGTTACAGCTGTATAGTGTACAGCATATTTACAGCTGTCTCCTTTTAAGGAGAATTTATCCTCCGAGGTAAAGTATGCTGGATAAGCTATGACAGATATGTTAGGTTATTCGTGATCTTCATGGTGGTATTCCAGGGGATATAAATTTCAACTTCTTTCATCTTAACTAGATATATTCTATTCAAACATGAAATTGAAGGATCCAAACCCTTATACAAAGGTTGACAACTATTGTAGGCCAGAGTAATGTTAAGTAGTAACAGTCTCTATATCAAAATAAATCCACTGATTTGGTGTGAAATTATAGGCTCAATCCACAGCTCCATATATCGCAACTTTCTCCGCTATTTCGGAAATATAAATCTTTTCTGGCAACAACTAGATCCTATAAACAATTTTATTTATTGTAGTTTAGGAAAACATTGTTTTGGTTTCAATTAAGTATTTACTTATGTGAATTTGGTTATTAATATTGTGCAGAATTACGTATGGGTGTTGAAGATTATTTTTCTTATGCGGTGTTAGTGCCTATGCGTTGAGTTCAGCGGGTAGAGTAGTTCTCAATTTTTTTCTTGAATAGGATTAAATCCCTTTCTTAAATTTTCCCTGAATATTGTCCAGTGCTAAGGTCTGAGGCAGATGGTTGCCTTTATTAATTAATTAATAGAATATTAAGTTAGGGTTGTTTCGATGCAGAAGCTCCTACGATAGATTTTTTTTTTAACCATAAGTGTTAAATTTTCGTATTGCATTTTTTTTAAGTTTTAGAAGTTCTTTAAATTTCTAATCACTTGGAGATTTGATGTATCTTCTTTGGCTGGCCCTGAATCTCCATATCTTTCGGCCACCAGCCGGTTTTATGTGTTGCAATAAATACTCATCAAAGTTGACAGGTGTTGGCTACTTCTAACCGAGTTCTTTAGTGGCTATGAAATGCAATTGGAAATAATATCTTGCTATGTAAGGAAAAGTTTCATCATGAAATTGAATTTTGTAAAATGATGGAATCATTTAAATAGATCGCTGTTGCTTTGTGTAAGCCTAATAAGCCTGCTCAGGTTTTCAATAATGTGTTGTTCTATTTACAGCATGTAGATTATCTATATATATATAAATCAATGTCCTGAGATAATATATACATATCAACGCACAGCCAATATCGCTGAATCCACAGACTTGAAATTTGGCAAGCTTGTCCGCATGATTACGGAATTAACCAGTAAGAAAGGATTTTTCGATATATCAGTTAGTTCGCGAGAAATTAATTAAACCCCCTTAATTTTCTGCGAAATTAAAACCTGTAATGTTACTTCCCGAGTAAATCAAGGCCTTCCGGAGCATCGATCACTAATGCGTACCGTTTTGTCCCGCATTTTTAAAATTGCTATCTTTACATGTCCGATCAAATTTCTAAATTTGAATTTTTGGCCAATTTTGTAACGAAGAGGTGAAAATTCACTTAAATATTTAACTACGCATAAACGTTTCAAGATAGCTTGATAATTTTTTTTACATAAAATTAGATAATTGATTCAAAATCATGTGAAAGATTGTAAAAATATGATAAAAAATTGGGCTTTTTAATTTTTTTTATCAATTATTGGGGTTTTCTCTTCAACATTATAAATCTAATTCATTGATAATTAAAAATAAGACTTAACTTTTTAAAATATAATTTGGCATTTCTTTGGCACACCATAATCAGTGTTGAAAACAAGCCAGCAAAAATTACGCGTCTTATTAAATTTCTGATTTTTCATTGACTGCATTAGAAAAACGATTTTATGGGGTTGGCTGGTTCAAAACCGCAAGTGAAATTGCAGTATTATATGGTTTAGTGGTTTGTTGTGTTTACTTAAAATGCTTTTGTTAATAATAATATCGATAATTTTTTTAACTGTACAATGATTGCCATGCTGCCAAATAACTTTATTTATCAACCCTCCTGTCGGATACATTCAGATAGCTATACTAATCGAAAGTGGCGCGTCTGAATAACAGGTTTGTTCTTAAAAGTGTCAGGATTTGGACAAAAGGATTGCTTTCCCCTTTTGCAATTAGTTAAGCACTGCGAGTTTAGGTTGATTAGCGTATATTATGTTGTGAGTTACAGCTGTTGCTTATCGCAGACTTTCGATTTCGAAGAGCATGTTTCTTTCAGTCGATCGAAATAACATAGATTGAAAACGCAGATAATATGATTGTGTTTTAGAGGCTTTTTGATTATTTCATGAAACACTTCATAAAATTTACATCAGAAATAAATTATTGCATGCTTAATATGATAAGAATCTCATTTTGATGAATTGCAAGTGTTTGTCTAATATATATACTTTTTAGTGTGATATGTTTCTTAAAATTTTTAATCCCTTTAGTAATGTGAAATTATTTTACGAAATTAAATACAAGTGATTTAATTCTTGAAAAAAAAAAATCTCTCAGCGCATTTCCAATAAATTTCAATATTCTAAAATGAACTTTTAAAATATTAATTGCGGTAAGTAACACCGAGTTATTATTTTGTTTCTTCGGTATTTAGAAAAACAATTGTGTAATTATGGAATTTCATACGATATTTCAATTTCGGAGATATTTTGGTATTTATCTCCATGATTAAAATTTTGTAATTAAATTTGTTTTACAATAATTCAGTAATGCTGTAATAACTGGACAATGCAACTGATTTGTCTTATGACTGCAATAAATAAAAATAATTCTCAAAATATTTCTTTGCAGTACTCATGACACAAGCAAATGTGGCCTGGAAAAATGAAAGAAATACATTTAATTTAGATTTATAAGTAACCATTTTGTATTAGTGTTTTTTGAATAATTCGAAAGAAAGCGCCTATGGAATATTAAGAACAATTGAAAAATAAATTACAATAAAAAAAATAAAGTTATTCGGGTTAAAATCAAAGCTCTCATTATTTTGCAATCAGATAACGACGTACTTTGGTCAAGCAAATCAGTATATTAATTGCTGCTGAATTGTTTATATTTTGAATATTGTCAAGAACGATATTGAAATAAATATTGTTTTGTTTTAACATTTCTGTTAACTTTTTACTATGAAACGATGCTCAGGATTTTTTTTACTGAGTGAGAGACTTCCCAAAAATTTATCAGTGATTTTTAAATTAAAGCTTTTTTATGAGGCACTTTTACATTTACTATTCAGGACAATGAGTTCGATGAAGTTTTCATTTCCAAACAAATTGTGAATTGTTCTTTCACTTTCTCCTCTTTAGGAAGTGCTGAAGATCATATGAAAATACTTTTTGTAATAACATCTTTGGTTTTTACCATTAAAGACATACTTTGTGGTGAAACGTTAAGGGACAATCAATAGGATGTTTTTCTGATAACTTTTCTAGCATTTTTCTTAACAAGCCAATTTAAATCGAATTTGTTCTCAAACCATTTGGAATTTAAACGACCCCATTTTCTTTTCCTTTCCATTTTTTTACCTTAATCAAAACAATTATTGTTTTTAATTGTGGGAATATATATGAAGAACTCTTGAGAAAATTTTATGCATTTGAAGTTTTGCTTTAAGTGCTTAAATTTTGAATTTCTAAAATGTATTTCTTAACTCTTTGGTGACCGGCAATTTTACACAGAAACTATGTCATGTCACCGGCTACTTTTTTATAATTGAATATGAAAGTAAAACATTCTAAAAAAACTCCAATGAATTTTGTTGAAAAGGAACATCAAAAAGTTCTCCACTAATACGTTCCGTCATGGTTGAAATTTTTGAAATATTACTAAAATTCTATTAAAAATGTAAATACTAAGAAAAATAATTTTTCTGTTATAGAGCGGACAAGACTAAACACGATACGCAAAGTTTTTGAAATATTCTATATCGCCCTAGTTGTTATAAATTGAAACAGATAATGTAACTGCAATGACGAGTTAACTCGTCACCGGTCAACAACGTTTGGACTTGAAAAGACGAGTTAACTGCTCACCGGTGAGCAAAGTGTTAAGAATATTTGTTAGGATTAAGGATTTTTCGATATTTCAATTAGTTCGGGTGAAATTAATTAATACTCCATAATTTCTGTGAAATTAAAACCTGTAATTCTACTTCCCGAGAATGGAGAATTGGCGAATTTAGAACGAAGAAGCGAAATTTCACTTAAATATTTAACTACGCCGAAAGTTTTCGAGATAGCTTAATCATTTTTTACATAAAATTGGATAAATTTTTCATAATCGTGTGAAAGACTGTAAAAATCTGATAAAAAATTGGGCATTTTTTGTCATATATATTGAAATTTTCGTATTGCATTTTTTTAAGTCATGGAAGTTATTTAAATTTCTTTTTCTTGTCACTTGGGGATTTGATGTATCTTCTTTGGCTGGCCCTGAATCTCCTTATCTTTCAGCAACCAGACGGTTTTATGTGTTGTCATAAACACTCATCAAAGTTGACAGGTGTTGGCTACTTCTACCCGAGTTCTTCAGTGGCTATTTCTACCCGAAATACGATGAAATGCAATTGGGCATAATTAATATCTTGCTACGTAAGGAAAAGTTTCATCATGAATTTGACTTTTCTAAAATGATTGAATCATTTAAATAGATGGCGGTTTCTTTGCGAGCCCCAGACTTCAAATTTGGCAGGCATGGCCACATTGATTACGAAAGTACCCAATAAGAAAGGATTTTTTGATGTATCAATTAGTTCGGGAGAAATTAAACCTCCTTAATTTCTGTGAAATTGAAACCTGTAATGCCACTTCCCGAGTGAAACACGACCTTCCGGAGCAGCTATCGCTGATACTTACCGTTTCATCCCGCATTTTTAAAATTGCTATCTTTACGCGTCCGATCGAATTTTGTAACGAAGAGGCGAAATTTCACTTTAATATTTAACTACGCCGACAATTTTCGAGTAGCTTAATCATTTTTTAACACAAAATTGGATAAAGTTTTCAAAATAATGTGAAAGATTGTAAAAATCTGATTAAAAAAAATGGGAATTTTCAATCTTTTTGTCATTTATTGGGGTTTACTCTTCAACATTATAAATCTAATCCATTGATAATTAAAAATAAGACTAAACTTTTTAAAATATAATTTGGCATTACTTTGCACTGCCTGATCAATTTTGAAAACAATCCAGCAAAAATTACGCGTCTTATTAAATAATTACTGATTTTGCAGACTGCATTAGAAAAACGATTTAAATAGATTGGATGCTCCAAGACCGCGAGTGAAAATGCAGTATTATATAGTTTAGGAATTTGTTCTGTTTGCTTAAAATGCTTTTGTTAATAATAATATCCATATTTTTTAACACTGTATAATGATTTCCATGCTGCCAAATAACTTTCTTTATCAACTTTCCTGTCGTCGACCTTCATATTGCTATATTAATCGAAAGCGGCGCTTCTGAATAATAGGTTTGTTCTTAAAAGTGTCAGGATTTAGACAAAAGGATTGCTTTCCCCTAGTGCGATTAGTTCAGCACTGCAGGGGTAGGTTGATTTGCGTATATTATGTTGTGAGTGACAGATGTTGCTTATCGCAGACTTTCGATTTCGAAGAGCATCTTTCTTTCAGTCGATCGAAATAACAAAGATTAAAAACGCAGATAATATGATTGTGTTTTAGAGGATTTTCGATTATTTCATGAAACACTACATAAAATTTACATGAGAAATAAATCATTGTATGCTTAATATGATTATAATCTCATTTTTATGAATTGCAAGTGCACGTCTAATATATATATTTAGTGTGATATGTTTCTTAAAATTTTTAATCCCCTTAGCAACGTGAAATTATTTTTCGATATTACATAAAAGTGATTTAATTCTTGAAAAAAATTCTTTCAACGCATTTCCAATGTATTTCAATATTCTAAAATGTACTTTTAAAATATTAATTGCGATAAGTAACACCAAGTTATTATTTTGTGTCATGAGTATTTAGAAAAACAATTGTGTAATTACGGAATTTATTACGATATTTCAATTTATGAGATATTTTGGTATTTATCTCCAAGATTAAAATTTTGTAATTAAATATGTTTTACAATTATTCAGTAATGCTGTAATAACTGGACTATGCAACTGATTTGTCTTATGAGTGCAACAAATAAAAGTAATTGTTAAAATATTTCTTTGTAATATTCATGACACAAGCAAATGTGGCTTGGAAAAATGAATTAAATAATACATTTAATTTAGGCTTATAAATAACCATTTTGCACTAGAATTTTTTGAATAATTCGAAAGAAAGCTCATATAGAATATTAAGAACCATTTAAAAATAAATTACAATAAAAAATTAACTTAAGTTATTCGGGTTAAAACTAAAGCTCTCATTTTGCAATCGGATAACGACATACCTTTGGGCAAGCACATCAGTATATTAATTGCTGCTGAATTGTTTATATTTTGAATATTTTCAAGAGGGATATTGAAATAAATATTGTTTTGCTTTAACATTTCTGTTAACTTTTTACAATGAAACGATGCTTAGGATTTTTTTTACTGAGTGAGAGGCTTCCGAAAAATTTATCAGTGATTTTTAAATTAAAGCTTTTTTATGAGGCACTTTTACATTTACTATTCAGGACAATGAGTCCGATGAAGTTTTCATTTCCAAAAAAAGTGTGAAATGTTCTTTCACTTTCGTTTCTTCAGGAGGTTTTGAAGATCATACGAAAATACTTTTTGAAATAACATCTGTGGTTTTTACCATTAAAGACTTACTTTGTGATGAAACGTTAGGGGACAATCAGTCAGATGTTTTTCTGATAACTTTTCTAGCATAACTTTTCTTGACAAGCCAATTTAAATCGAATTAGTTCTCAAACCATTTGGAATCTAAACGACCCCATTTTCTTTTCCTTTCCATTTTTTTTACCTTAATAAAAACAATAATTGTTTTTAAGGTTTCTAATCGTGAGAATAAATATGAAGAAGAAGAAGAAAATTTTATGTATTTGAAGTTTTACTTTGCTTAGTTAGTTGCTTAGATTTTGAATTACTATATTCAATTTCTTAAGAATATTTAGAGCCCTTAGCCCTAAATAAAAATAATTAGTTACTTCTTTAAAGCTTTGGGAAACCAAGCGCGAATTTTAGTTCCTTCGTTTGCCATATTAGAAGATAAAAACTAACAAACTTGATAAGTAATCTAAAATCACATTTATTGTCAAAATTAACAGCTAAAAACGTAAACAAAATTTTAAAATGCTTAAAAGAACGTGACCAGGAAGATAATATTCCTATAATCCACTGATAAGATTAACTTCTCCTTTTCTCACATTCCCTTCTCATTATCCCGCAACTTCAGTTTGTGGGAAGCGAAAAATTTTATGTAGCTTGCTCCAGAGTCATTTCATCAAGCGGCTTAATAATTTAGCACCAGAAAAAACCCCTCAAAAATATGTATACAAAGAAGTTCTTGTTTAAACGTATGTATAACATTGTGGATCGCCAACGTTTGCAAGAAAATCAATACTTTAATATATCGTTAAGGACAGTTAAGAATTGGTTAAGGAAATGTTCTATATATAATGAGTCCAGGGACCCCGGGACCCTCCCAAAATTAGAAAAAGTTATAAGTAATAAATAATTATTATAGGGGATTTTCGTAACTAGGTGTACCAAGCACTGTTAGCCCCTGCTAATTTCCATTACCCGAGCAATGCCGGGTACGGGAATGCTTGTCTTTTTATATATATAATTTTTTTTAATGAGCATCGTTGATCCGGATCGTATCTACCATATATATCACTGACGGTGTATAATAATTTAAAAAGGTATTGACTATAGTCTTAACACAAGTATATATATTTTTTAAAATTGATGAAGTTATTCCATTTTATAGTTATAAATGAATTATTGATAAGAGTAAGAGGTATCTAAATTTCAATATTAAGAAAAATAGATCTTTTTTCCCACTATAATTAATAATTCTTTTTATTCTTTCGGGATAATAAATTATTTTAGTATTTGCTTTCGAAAAACTTCAAAGGTTTTAGTAATTTATTTTTATATACAAAATGCTAAATGGGCGTAAGACAAAAATCATTCTTATTACCTATTATTTATGGTCAAATGGCAACAATAGTCAAATTATTTACATGAATGCCACGACTATTTCAAGGAACGTTTCACAGCTGCATTGAATTCAATGCTTTGCTTAATTAATTAATGGAGTTGCGAAATATTATTAAAATTCTTCTAGATAGGTATTGTCGTTTCACTATAAAGCTCATTTTTTAAAAATAACGATAAATGAAATCAAGAAATACGCTTCCAATACATCAAAAACAGGCTTAATATAGCTGACAGATAAGTTTAACTGTTGTTTCGCGATTCTTACAAATCAATTATATTGCAAAATTGGCTTTTGAATCATCCTAAGTCAACAAATAAATAAATAAATAAAATACAATAACATCTCTAATGATATCAATATTTCTATTCTATTTTGTCCCTCAATTTTAATCACTTTTGAATTCAATTCGATACGTTGTCTGTGATATTTTTAAATGTTAGGATTCAATTTCAATTCATGAAATATTCAATTGCGTGCTTTTGCCTGTCATTAAGTACGTAGGAGATTTTGACTTATTTTGTAACGTATGTATACTTTCTAATGTGCAGTGAACTATTTTAATTGATTATTTTTAATGGGATAAAAAAGAAAGCCTTTTTCAAAAAACTCCATTTCGTATTAATCATTTCACCAAACCTAAATTCAATAATCTGGTGAACAAACAAGTCGCTGAATGTGGCTACAATATTTGCTTCGGCTATCAACCCAGTTTGATGAAATATTTCAATGCGACAAATTTTGATATAAATTAGAAAGCCATGGTGGCATCTTGGTAAAGTCTCGGCTTTTAAACCGGAGGGTTTCAGGTTCGATACCTGATTCTACCAAAAACCTCTCTTGTAAGCAGATATGGTGATCAACACTTTAATTCCTCGGGGCCAACGTATTCCCACTGCTGTGGTGTGGAAGTTTGAAGAGGGAGGGTATCTGTGCTGAGGGGCTCGTTATCTGGCCGTGATTAAAGATTACGATGTCTATTCCAAAATAGCTCTGGTGTTGCTTTAAAACGGGACGTTATAACTAAACTAAACTTAAATTCAAACTAATTACCCATTTAACGTGCTGACTTCAAAATTAATCTGTTTATTTTATAATAGTTATTATTTTAATTTAATTTATTTTGCAATAACGACAGTATTATATGATATAAATGAAATTATTTATAGTTTTTTGCATATGTAATATTTGGTTTTTCTCCTGAGAATCGAAGGGAATTTAAAAACTAATCAAAAATCTACTTGCCGAGTGTTATGTTTCTAATCAGAAAAAATCAGTTATGGCGAAAAGCTTGCTTTTAAATGGAAGAAATTTTGAAAATTTGTTTTTTGCTATTACTAGTTAACGAATTGTTCAAGTACTTTTTAATGTTGCCATTTTTCTAAAATACATTATTAAAACAGTACTGTTTCGTTAATTTTTTTCTATAATCCTATTTAGTATTATTTGTATAAAGGTATCCTACATAATTATGACATGAATTTAGCTTTAAAAGCAATTTTTTTAGATTCAAGATTTCGACAGTCTTTAAAACGTCTGTATAATGCACAAAGTTTGATTTTCAAGAGAGAAACATGTGGAAATGAGCGTCGCATATGTACAAAACATTTAGAACTGTTCAAGCCTTGTTGTTGTGACTGTGAAATCTTCTCACTGAGATCCGACTATAAACACATGAGTTTCGCTTCAATAGCGGACAATTCATTTGGAAGGTTACTGTTTTCAGCTCCGCATATTTTTTAATTCAACAAACTGTTGCATTTAGGTTTTATATCTGCTGTTTAAATACCACTCATTGAATTTCATTCGCAAGATAACATCGATTGCATCTATCCTTAAAAATAGGAACTTTTTTCAAAAGTATTTAAAGAAAAGATCAAAGCCATATGTAGATGTTTGCATCTGATTACAACAGTTTAGAAAAGGTATAATAAGTACCTTTTTTTTTTCTAATTCTAATTTACTGCTATTTTGATTCCACTGCTCTTGTTTTTAGTATGCTAATTTAACCTATTATGAACAGTGTTATTAATAATGTCTTTTCTTTTCCATATCCCTCTATGTATATCTGAGTGGAAGCGATTTCAAAAACCTTGGTGGTCGCAGGAGATTGAATGGAAGCGTTTGACATGGCTATAGTGGTTGGAATGCAGTCTTCAATCTACAAAAAGATGAAGTACTTGTCAAAAGAACTGCCTTCTTCAAGGAAATGGATTGAATTGCATGATATTCAAGTGCTTTACATTGGCATTTTGAAAGGACGGAACTACTCGGGTTTCAGAAACTGATGATGACCAATAGCAAGCTCTTTGAATTCCTTGAACATTTCTGTTCTCGTGTGTAATATGGGACTTATACCAACAGAACCTTGACTTATATTTCATCATGAACTAAATTATTTGGACTGGCAAATGAGAAAATGACTTTGAACAGAGTGGATTTTCTACACGTCTTTAGAAAAGTGTTCTATTTTGTAATTTTTTTCATCTATAATTATCTTAATTTTTTGTAACTTATGAAAGAAACAAAATTCCTCCCCCTCCTACAAAAGAAAAAGGAGGCATTGAGCCGGCAAAAGGCTCTCATAAACCCTCATCTCTCGCGTCCAGACACCATTTTATGAGCTGGCATGCGACTGCTGTGTGGTCAGTAGGTGCTCGTTGTTGTGTGTGTTCATTAATTGACAAACACCACAGGAAAATTATATCTGAAATTAATCCATGGTTCCCGTATAAATCTATCTTCTCTTGCAGAGCATGATACTGATTTTTTTCAAACAGCTCATTTTTGGTATAAAATTCCCGTCTGTTAATTTTTTAAATTATTTCTTATAAATTTAACGAGCTGATAATAATTATTTTTTATTTAATATAAATAGTGTAATAATCTTTAAAAAATTATAATATAATCGTAACATGATGTTTACTTAGTTAAACGAGCTTCAATTTTTCTTATCATAGTTTTAATTGCTATTTATGCAGTTTCAAACGGGTACCTATTTTAAAACGTATTCATTTAAAATAAGGCATTCTTTGCACCTCTATATTCCCCCTCTTAATTTTCGTTAAGATGACCATAGTATTATCTGTTTGGTAAATCTAAATCCTCTGATCAATTACATAGCATAATTGAAGTGACAATTTACATTCTTTTTTTTTAAATCTAAAATTACATGCTAGTTTCAAGACCTTCATATGGAAAGTTCAATCAATAGCAAAATGCCATTAAACCAATTTCTAGAATAAGTAAAGCAGTTTGATACGTCATCTGCTTTGGAAAAGTCTGGCATCTCTACTTTAGTTGGTAGCTGTTCTCGTGTTCCAAGGATGGTTTATTTTGATGGGATAAAAGTATGATTAGCGATCTTTAAATTTTTTCGAAAGCCTTAACTATTGCCTCCGCTAAGGATGGTGCGTCAGGATTAAACAGGGTCTCCCGTAATATGTCTAATCTTATTCTGTGTCTGGAACTAATTCTATTTCGAAGATGTTTGTGATGACTGCTATGCACACGTATAAATGATTGGGTGTAATGTGGGATCCCGGACAAGGTTTTCATAGAACATACTATCTTGTGTTGTGCGAATCCGGGTTTTCTTCCCCGATAGGGATCCGTTCTACATCTGGCAATAGTTCAATCGTATATTGTATAAGTAGAGGGTTTTTTTAATGAAAATATAAGCGAATTTAACCTGTGTCTACCCACTGCATTGTTTTTTTTATATTTTAGTGGAGGTAACCTGTGTCTAACCGCTGCATGTGCATCTGCTAGGATGAGAGTGGTACATTTTTACTCAGGGTTTCTACTAATAAGTTCGCACTTTCATTTCCCTCAGTATTCATATATGCTGATATCCATTGCAGTACGCACAATTTCCTCTCAATGTTTTTTTGTGGGTAGTATAGCTTGCGTATTATCCGCTTTGTAAGCCTCTGAGAATCGGGCCCCTTTTACACCAGATGCGACTTCAGTATAACTTGGCTTTATCTATATGGGCAAGTGTGATAATTTTTAAAAATTAGTCAGAATTTTAATTTTAGAATATAAAAACTGTTTTAGTCTCAATCACTCAGCAGTATTCTATACATCAATATGCATTATAAGGAGTGCGCTTGTTGAAATTGCAAAAATGAAAACCAAAGGTTTAGGAATTATATCTCGATTTAAATATTAAATTGATCAATATTCATCCTTTAAATATTTTCGATTTTAGGATAAGTCGTCTTGTTTTGGAATATACTGCTCCTTCAGCCGTCCAGTGTCGATTAAATCTTTCCTTTTATATTAAAGGGAATAAGTTAAACCGATTCCAATCTAATTGTAAATTAAATTCAAAAGACTTGAAAGGGGAAAAATTAACTTTAATTGCTTTTTATCAGAATTAAATTGTTTCATTAACGAAGTTTGTTTTTTGTTTATAAAATCCCAATTATCTTTAATGTCAGGAATTCAGCTGTGAAAATCCTTCATCTTTCTTGAACTTCAACTATCCGCTGGAAACAATTTATGTGATGAGAAAAGTATTTAATATAGGTTCCGTTTCATCATTAAACTTGACAGGTTATTAAATTCTTAGATTAAAAGGGTTTAACAAAAAAAAATACTGCTAATTGCGATTCCGGACGGTTCTATTAAAATATACCATTCATTCCATTACACGTTAAATAATTGGTAGGTTTTTTTGCATTCAATTTTTTGATAATTAATACATCAATAAGCCAACTTTCATAGCAAGACATCGTCCCTTTCCACTGTAAATATAGCAGATTTCCAATTCCTATAACAGTTTTGGTTAGGTATAGTAATTTCTTAAAAATTTATTGCAGAAATTTCTTTTTTTGTATAAAAAAATATTGGCGTGCTTACTATATAGCTAATGTTTCTTTTATAATATTAATCGTTATGCTGTCAAAGGTGAATAATGATATTCGATTTTTTGGAGTTTTGCTCTTCTCAATCTATCTCAAGTTACTATTAGTCTCTATAGTATGAAATTTTATATAGATTCGCTTCCTTTAATGACTGTAAGTGAGAAAGGGGTGCTTTGAAATAACTAAATATTTGTTGAATTTTGCTAGATGTAAAAGACATCGTGATGATTACTATTAGCTTAAACGTGTATATACTAATAGGGGGTTAAATTATTTTATTAACCAATCCCGCGACTGAAAACTTCACAAATTCAGAAAATAAAATAACATTTCACTTGAAATTGACCTTAGATTACAAGAGGGGATATTGAACTCATTTGGCAAGACGTGAAATGGCATTGAAATAAAGTTCAAGGTAAGATAGTTAGATACTGCTGTCCAGTATTGGTTTAAAGTGGAATATCCAATTTCAGAATCATCTTGCTTTTGACTTGCATCGATCAAGTAGATCTAATTTTCAGAGCAGTTACTATGATTGCAAATCTTCTAAATGTTAAAAAATAATACGTAAAAGTATTTATGTCGTAAAATAATTCAATTCTAATGCTTACGGGTTTTATGAAATTATATTCGAGTCAATTCGATTTATCAAATGAATGATATTAACTTTGATAAATTAAGTTATCAACAATGAAAGGTGTATCGAACCAGTGGTAACGGTTTGGATTTTAACTCGTGAAAGTTTAGATCATTCAAAAGATAATTGTTTTTTTTTAAATTCCAAGGCGATGGAAAAATTATTTTTGCTTTGCAGTATTTTCATAAACTGGGTTTAACTATTAACTAAACTTTAAATCTTGAAATTGCATATAGTCTTCAAAGTCAATGTAAGCTACATTTGGTAACTAAATGAAACGTTGATCTGTACAGCATCAATATAATATATTAGCAGAGATGCGTTTATAAATTTAACCAACTAGATGAATACAATGAAACATATAATTTGTACACATAATAAAGGGTTGATATTAGTCTAAATCTCTTAAAATGAACTTTTTTGTGAAATGATATTAAAGCAGAGGTTAGATGTTTATAAATCCTCTATAATTAATTGAAACACAGAAATCGAATCACTTGCCAGCTGTTCTGCAGTCATTAGGGTCGACTGTCATAGTCACCCGCTTTCTGTCTTGTATTTTCCGCTCCTAAAGTAGGTAAATATGAATAATATAATAAAAAATATATATAATTTTAAATAATATTTAATTGTGAAATAATTTCAATGTTTGGAGAGAATTACGAATATTTTTCAATTTTCTTAAAATTGCTCTTTTCAAATCCGAAATTCAATTAGTTTATTAAAAATATCTATTTAATTTATAAATAAATTTGAGTAATGTTCTTGAGATAGTTAAAAAAATTAAATCAGAAGAGTTAATAACATTTAAGATTATTGTTTGTTCAATTATTGTATGGTTAAATTTTTAATAGGAAAAGCCAAAACTGCGCTCTAGGTTTTGAATATTATTATAACAGCAGTATTGTTTGTTTCACAACACAAGTATAATTCAAGTTTATAAGGGACCTAAGAATTGCTTGGTCACATCTTTAATTGAAATCGACCTCATCTTATAACTGTATTATGGGTAATTATACCATAATTAATATGATAATTTTGACTTTCTTAAAATACTTTTAAGATTCACTTCCAAATTTAAATACACATGATGCGAAGTTGACAGTTTAGGAGATTATTCTGATTTATATATAAATTTAAATCCGAATTGGGTAGCTTCTGCTGCATTCCAAGTTCCAGAGCATGCATAAAGCTGCTTTCGCAAAACTTATAAGAAAAAGTTGCATAACTGAAGGGTTTGAGTAATTATTGAATGGTTCTATTCAGAAAATAAAAGTGGATTATTGGGGCAGAGGATATGAAAAGTTGTCCTACAGTTAATGATACTAACTTCGTTCTTATATTTTCAAGCTTTTTTAATAACACTTTTAGACTATTGTTATAAATTGAACTGACTTATGATGCGCAACTGCATTCACCAATTTTCAGACGACAATTATGCAAAAAATGTAATATAGTGTAGAAAAACAATATTCGTAATGCGAGTTAATCAAAATGGGCCAAATTGGAAAAGCATTCAGGGTATTAAAAAAATCAAGCGCATAGTAATATTCCTAAAAATTTATTATTACTAGTTATATTACGTTAAATCAAATGTATGTGTCGGTGTTTGATTTTAACCCATTCCGATAAAAGGACGAGTACATCTCGTTATTAGTTTTATATATATATATATATAGCATAATTACTAGCTCTACCCGACTTGCGATTAAGGTTACAGTTGAATATGACAAATTCGGTTTAACAATTCCAGTGTACTGAATCCGGCAGCAATAAAATTACTGCTATACGTATCATGGATCCTTATGGCATTGTTTTCCATTGGATAGTCTTGGTAAAAACAACGACTAAATTGTCTTTAGTCAGCGGATTTTATTCGTTTAAGCATTTAGTGGGAACAATGGTCTTGTTAAAGGAAAAAGAAGTTGCGAAATAAGCATCGTAAATAAGAGAGTGTAACCAATGAAGTTCAAAGTGATTGGAGAGGCTCGGACGAATAAGCATATATTTACCTGAAAATAAATATACCAAGAAAAAGAAAAAGTACTTTGTGACCAATAAGGGATTGCCCTGCAGTCATTGACGCATCCTTAAAAGAATGGACTAAAGAAATAAATAATGTGAATAAAAAATAATAAAAAAATACCGGCAGGGACTGGGGTAAGCTCTCAAACTAGGGACCAATCCGAAGTCTACAGACTTTTGAAGTGTTGAATATTAAGTTGCAAATTACCCTTACATCCATATTAATATATAATTTTAAGTAGGAATAAATAAGAATTATTAAATAAACCAAGTTTTCTTAAAAATAAAAATTAAACGATTATCTCATGCATAATGTTTTATTGCAAAATCTGACTGGATGGGTGTTTAAAGGTGAGGCTTTAATAAAAATTACGTCTGCCATTTACTAGCTAAAAGGTACATAATTTATCATAGATTTATGTTTCAATTCCATCTCATTTCGATATTATAAACAGTTTTATGATATAACGTTTAAACAGAATTTGAGAAATAAAAGTTTTTGTATAAAAATTTTGGAATGAAGTTTTATAAAAATTCCAAACAGATGAATTGAATATTTTTTCAGACCTTCTTAAATTTCCTCTTTACCTCAAAGAAATGTTTTTAAAAATTTGGTTTTGGATATCTTTTTTGTTGTTGTTCTTATTTTCTGACTAATAAGTATTCACCTTAAGGAGTTATGAGGGAGGCATAAAATATTTTCCATCACATAACTTTGAAAATCTTCTTAATCAATTTTAGACACGTTTATCAAACAATATTTGCTATATACTGAAATTGCATCAATAGAAATATAATAAGTGATTGCCTTGGAATCATTGACACATCCTTAGAAGAATGGTTTTGGAAGAAAAAGAATAGCATGCTTACAAAAAAATGTAGTAGAGAATCAGTAGGAAATCGGGATATTTCAGTGATTCAAAATTATCGAAACTTACAGCATCCGAAACAAAAGTGTACTGAAAATATTGCTTAATAATATCCAATATTTAATAAAATAATTAAAATAGATTTAAAAAAACAATTTTTAAATAATATGACTAAGAAAAAAGATGCAATCATATTTAATATATTGTTTATATTTTTATTTCAGTTCCGAGGAGGCCCAAGTTGTTAGATTCTGTAAAAATATCTTTATTTTCATTTTTAATTATCTTAGAACCACTAGACTAAAGTGAAAAGAAAAGGATTTTAAAAATACAGTGGTGACAACTTTGAAATAAAGGAATAATGTGTCTAATTGAGAAATATTTATTAAATTGAAATATCCTATTTATTATGTTCATCGAGCCTCAGAAAAACGAAATATATGTTTATTCGTTAAAAAAAATAGGAAATTAATATTTTTAAATTCATTGTAGGAAAGAAAAGATATTTTTAAAAAGTAGTAAACCAGGAAAATTTTTCATTCTTTCTTTAAAAAATCAATCCTTAGTACTGATTGTTCCAAAATTAATTTAATCGTTTTGATGAGAGTGTGCCTGCTTCAAAAGGAAATTTGTTGAAGGTAAGGCAGAAAAAAAAACTTTTGCTGCATATTTTAGTTTTATATTACTTAATGTGCATTGAAAGGTATTTGTTATTTAAGTTAATTATTACGCATTTTTGGATCGAAAGGAAGTATAATTATTTTGATAGATACCCTATAGATGGCGCCACTTCCCAATGGCAGAGAACAGATTTATTGGCATTTAAGAAAGCAGACACACATGATGGGGCTTAAGAAGTTACCAAAGTATACAAACGCGCGTAAAATAGTAAATCATGACATCATCATATGTTAGTGAAATCGGAAATAAAAATTGTTATAATTTACTATATTATATGTGCAAAAATTGATTAACTGAACTGTTACAAAGTTACTTCACATTTTAGAAGAAGGGGAAATTTAAACTGCATCAGCGGATGCTCTCTAGATTTTTGGTCCCTTTGGGATTCCTTTATTTCTTATGCATCTAAAATTCCCTTATTTCCTTTTCTTTTAAATATAATTGACATATCATCAAATCTCCAGAAATAACTACTGGAATTTAAATATTTCATTTAAAGTTAAAGAAATTCTGAATATCAAGTGTCCTACAATTACATTTGCATGATTTCAGATGGCAAAACATATGCGATGATAAAAATATTTTGTCTATAAATGTATAAATAATCGACACCAAAAATGTTTTTAAAATATGTTGATACTTTTCAATGCTTTATGTTCTGTTAAATGCCTATTGCATTCTTTCTGTAAAGTTTATTTGAGTTCCACCCGCCTTTTATAGTAACGCGATTGCCAATGCAGCTGATATTATAGAAGCTAAATGTGTTGTTGCATCAAGCATTAAAATGAGAAATTAAATATCCGAAAGTAAGAGATTTGAATGATGTGTTAGTGTCTGTTGACAACTTAAGTCAAATTTTTGTTTTAAAAAATTTGATTTCATAAAGATTATAATATTGATTTAATAACATCATATTTCTCTCATGTTGCAATACATTTTTCTTGAATTTTCAGGGAGTTTTTTTGTTTGCGCATACAAATAAAAGCTTTATAAATATGCAAAAAATTAATAACAATGTCTCTCCACGTGACAAAATATCGAAAATGATAAAAATATTTTCTGAATCCGCAAATGTGGATGCATATCTGAGAATTTATATCATGGAAATGAACTTCAAAATCCATAGTTCTCAGAAACATTTATTAGCCAAACGAAAAAAAAAAGATTTTTTATATTAAAAGAAAAATATCTATTAAAAATCTTGGGATATTTTTTATCAATAAAAGGGAATATTTTGTTTAAACAAACATTTATTCTTTTAGCTTTCTCTATTTTAACTCGCTTTATTTTACTTTAGACTTTAAGGGCAAACTTAAATTTATATATCTGCAGCATTATTAATCCGATCAAAAAATTAAATTTTAAGAAAAATATTCTGAACCAATAACCAATATTTTTTTAGAAAACATGCTTCCTGATCTGCTTATTGTTTTTAGTGGCACTTGCCGTGGACAAGATTCGCATGGGCATGAGCGAGTTTTAAGCCGAAAGGGGTGTCTCTTGTTTTGAAGTAGCGCCTAGAGTACGACTTTGCTACTTACTCAGCACAGTCGCTTGCATATCCCCTTTTTTACAGGGGGAAATATTCGTACACCTTACAGATAGAGCAGAGAAGGACAACCATGCTCGATCCGAGACTCAAACCCAAAACCCAGCTCTCGGGAAGAACGTGCCGCCCCTCTGTCAGACGCTCTCACTTCTGCTCTCAGATGCTTAGGGGGCCCATAGCCTCAAAAGCTACTGCACCCCTCTTTCCGTTGTAAATCAGACACGTCATCATCATCAAAGGAGTTTTCTAAAGGATTCCGTGAAAAAAAATGTAATAAATGAAGAGGGAAAATATATATGAAGAGGAAAAAATGTCATATAAGATTATATTATTAAATATAAGATGTGAATGAAATCAAATTTAAAATCATTTCAGAAAATTTAAATATTTGTTAATATTTTTAAAGACCATTAACAAATGCAATTTAAAATTTTGTAGGGTAAGATAGTGTTAAAATACATTTTATAATAAAGTTTTAAAAGGTGAAGAGGAGTTAAAATTAAAAAATTAAATAACGTAAAATGTCATTCTATCAAAAGCAAGTGTTTTATGGAATTATAAATTTATAGAAATAAATAACAAACAAAAAGCAAACATTTGCAAAAAAAAGTAAACTATTTAAAATATTTCTCTTTCTTATTCTTTTGAAAAAATGTTGAAAGTACGATATTTCTAAATATTATGACACTGAATTATAAGGTTTAAGAAAAATAAATAACCAATAAACTAATACTTAAATTTGATGCTGCAAGTATTCAGTAGAAAATCGCCTAATGATTGATATTTTACATAGAAAATGGATGATCCATTGTTAACATTCATGGGGAAATGGTTGGTATTGGGTCTTCCATTAATAAAACACATCGCGAAATAATAATTGTTATAAAGTCGCCATTCATAAAACAAGTCGGAACATGAGCTGCAGTTTCGTCGGAAAGAAACCATGGAGATAATTGTGCGATTTCCCATAGTAGGATACTTTTGAAACCTCCCAATATTTTCTTTGTTTTTTAAAATCCTTGCGACATGCTTATCCCACCATGATTTGCGAAATTTAAATGTAACTGGAGTGTCATAAGCCTTAATAATGCAATCAATGGCATTTTGGACAGCGTCACTAATATCGGCAGATTAAATCATTGCTTCTGTTATGAATGCATGCTCAGTAAATGCAGTATAATCTGCTTTTTTGAAAATGTATGTCAGTGGGCTTTGCACTATAGTACGATTATCTTTATAAGAGCCGGTAAGAGGAAAATGATAGCAATTAATTCTTTCAACTGCCAAATTCAATAATGGGAGATCTTCCGGACAGCAAATAGCTAGATCAAGTGAATGGAAAGTACCAGTGGATTCATGGAAAGGATGATTGAGCACAGACAGTTATCAGAAATGAATGGCTTTATCTGTCGGCCACGAGAACTGGCGAGAACCCACAAACTACTATTTCTGCCCTATTGTGCAAGCAAAATAAGCGGATCTGGAAGTTGATCAACCAAATGTGCAAATTATCCTGGGAAATAGTCTCCTTTAGAGACAGATAAAAGCAACAGATCCCGATTAAATATTTTACATGAATCGGCACCACAACAGAGTGTTAATTAGTTCTTATATTAAGGATAATAAATGTTGGAGGTTAAAATGCACGCTCCACAAGAGAATGAAGCACCACTTTCGTTATCATTTCTTACATATTTATAACACCAGAACTTGAAGGTTTTATTTAGTTTTAAAGCTGAAGAGCAAAGCAAAAAGGATGCGACTTATTGATGATATTTGACGTGAATTAATTTGGTCCTAATGGCATGATAACTCCACGAAGGGAAAAACCCCCCATTAATTACAGTAGGAAGGGTTTTGTTAATACCGGTCAAGGGAGTTGCTGATTATTCTTAACTCATTTGGAGATTGTTGTCCTTATTAGACGAATGGGTTTTTAAAAGGTCGGAGGTTGATGGACTTCCAAACAACGAGGGTAAATTTTTAATAGCAAGACCAAATTGGCCTAGAACGATAACAAGAGATTGCCTTGAGTTTAGTGCTCTTAGCTGGTTTTCTTTTTTAGAAAAATTCAAAGTTAAAACTATTTCTATTTGGATTCATTTTTCTTCTTTGATTTTGTAGATTTTTCTTTTATGGAATTAAAAAGTTGATCAAAATAAGAGTTCTTAGATATATGACAACACGCTTTGTTTGTGCGGCAAAAGTTGCAAGGGATATCTTTGTCACAAAGGCGTAAGTTCGATCTTCCTTAGGCATTGTCCTAATACCAAACGTCTGAACTCGGAATATGTTATATATTTTTTCACTTTAGTCGTTATGATTTCTTTCACGACTTTACATTTAGGGCAGCGTGTTGAAAAAGATATATTTTCCGTTTTACAATCTACTCATGTTTCTTTTGATTTACAGTCAGGTCTCTCTTGGCCAGCTACTGGACATCCGGCGAAAGTCAAAGTCCCCTGGCTATTAGTCTTTGGGTGGTCAAAATACTGGCACTTGAAACATCCTAAAGGATTTGGTATCCAAGGTCTTACAACAATTTCATGCAACCGGCATTTATGGAATTCGTAAGTTTTGGCGAGTTAAACGATAGAGTTAGTTTTTTTTTATTAAATAGCTGTCCATCTCGTTAGATTGCTTATGTGACGAACAAGTGTCACTCCACGATTTTTCACTTTCTCGGTAACTTCCTCCAGATGAACGTTAACTAACTCTCCACAGGCAAGAACACTTTTCGTGAAATTCATAGAACTATGAAAAGTATTAGAAACAGGTATTGGAAGGCGGAGTGAAGAACAATTCATAAAAGGAGTAAAGATCTCTAGGAACCTGCAGATTGGGAAGCCCGCATTCACCTATATTGGATGAGCTCCTAAGGAGAATGGGGAAGATATTTCAAGCAAAACTCTACTGTAGGGAAATAGTAAGTTATGAACGAGGTGTTAGATATATGCTGAGATAACCGGGACTGTCTGAACGGGGAGATTATTGATGAATTTACAAGATGCAACGTTTTGGTTTGAGAGAGTATATGAAAATTTTCTGCTGTAATTTTATGTTGTAAAAATGAAGTCGAATCAATTTTACTATTTGAAATTTTAGCTGATTCGGAAGCACTGCAGTAATTATTGTCATTTTAAAATGTCAAAGTAATATTTTTACTGTATAGAATTTGTATAATTTTGGATTTAAAAACACCAAATGTTTTTGTTTACTTTTTTATATGATAAAGTAAGAAAACCGCAAAAAATTTAGCCAACTATTAGCTATCATATAAACATTTTTATAGACTGTTTTCAAATTATAAGCATAAATAAAAAATTCATTAAACTGTGTTGATTTTTCTTCACTTAAAAGAATAAGCAGGTCCGCACGAAAAAATTTGTAATTTCTCAAATTTTCTCAGAATTAAAAAAACTAAAACATAGCTACTAAGTGCTTTCATGTCATTTAAACATTTAAAGTATCGTAAAGTTTTGAACTATTAGGCTTTACAAATTACAAACATTTACAAATTTTCACCTATATTTAAAAAAGAATAAAGCGCAAAAAAATCCATAGTATATATATATATATATATATATATATATATATATACGCTAAAAAATTAAAATTATGTATACATTTATGTATTAGTTAACTTTCTTAAAGGAATTAATTCCATTCGAAAATCCAGTAAATAGGAAATCTAGCAAACAGAAACATTTCTAAAAATGCATCACTTATTACATAACTCTCCTGTGTATTTCTGCCTACGGGCATTTGTATTAATTTTTTTATTCTGATGAAAAAATGTTATATTATTTGCTTTCATTTCTCGTTTTATTATGTAATGTTAAATGGCTATTTTAATGCTTGTTGTTTAGTGTAAAATTTCTAATTGTCTTGGTTATCATTTTAACTCTTTCTCCTATTTACGGAGTAAGTGCATAGACCGATGAGATTTGTTACACTTCAACACATTTTCATTTTGGATACATATTAAATGATAATTACTCTTTAACTGTTACTATATTTCCATTATTAATTGTATCTAGACAAATGTTTTAGAAATATTTCTGTGATTAAAATTAAAATTTTACTGTTTATATCCTTGTTTCCAGATATTAAAACCTGGAGTCTACTAATTTGTATTTTTCATGATTGATAAAAATAGAATTCAATTTCCTGTATCATGAAGTCTCCTTTGTATAGATCTATATCAACTATAACCGCAATTCAGATAATCTATCTTCTTATGAGAAAATATTTAAAAAAAAGATTTCCCGATAGCTATATTTCATTTCGTTCGTCTCTTTCTTAAACAATATTTCCTATCTCAATTTCCACCTTTATATCTTTATTCATACCCCAAACACCATTCTAGAATTCTTTAGATTGTATTTTAAACATGATCTAAAACGTTGCTTTTCACTCCTGATAAAGGGATTATATTGTTTGATATATTTTTTGTATATAATCTGTTTTAACAGGATTTATAACTTATAGAAATATACAGATACTTCTATATTATGCTATCAGTAACTTATAGGAATATTAATTGAAAACTAAAGTTACCACGATCCGGTCAAATGACCAGTTTTCAATGAGAATTCCAATGGATCGGCGAATCGCCGGTGAGTTTAGTTTAAATGTAGCAAATATAAAAAAGAAAAGGTGTGCATTTGGTTTTATGCTGTTTTCGGATTTAAAAAAATTGTTACCAGTTTTAAAAGATTTCATTGAATATTTTTAAAACAACAACACAATATTTAATTTTTTATTTCAATATTAATTTTCTAGAAATTATACTGATTAATAAATTGATTTATAAATAAAAGTAATTTAAATGAAGATTATTCTTTTGGATATCCATTAAAATTTTGCAAATTATTTTTTAACTTATGTAAATCACAAGAAGTTTATTTATTAGATTTATTTGAAGTGAAGCGAATTTTCCAAAACATTAATATTTTAATAGCGTTATAGTATGCTGCAGACAGTAAATAACTCAAAAAGAAATTATTGATAATTAAACAAACAAAGTTAGAAAAATTTAAAAGCTATATGATATAGTTAATTTTTATTAATTTGATTCTAAAACTAGAGAGAAAATATAATGCCCCTGTTCTGTGTTTTTATTGACTAGCAACAATATCTTATTCTTATTTGTCTTATTCTTATTCACGCATTCTGAATATATTTTTCCAAATATAATGTTGTGTAAATTATATCTTAAGTCTGATTTGGAATTTTGTCTTAATTTTGTAACCTGAAAGGTAATATTTGTTTAAAATCTATTAAATAGCTAAACTTCCTTAATTTGTTGTCACAATCTTTTGTATGTTAGCAAATTAGTTAATATATATTAAGATTGGGGGGTGGTTTTCCATTGGTTTGCAGAAATTTCAAAATATTATTAACAGTAAATTAAAACATAGTTCATAGCTGTATAAATTGCTATATTTCTTATAATAAATTAATATGTACCATGATTTATTACTCGCGTATCTTGTTCTGCCTCTGTTGTTGGCATTGTACATATTCAAAATATTAAGTTTCATTTTTATTTGCTATGTTGTTTTCAAGTTTTGGCATACATTAGGAAATATAAATTATTCCAACGACGACTGATAAGTTATTCATATTGAAGGTAAATGTAGAGCAATCTAAAAATATTTAATTTATATAATATATTATAAAAAAACAGACAGCCAGTTTTAATTCTAAGTATTTTTAACAATAATAACTAGTTTATTGTACTATGTAATCTTTAAATGTTGTTTATGTTAACAAACATGAAAAATAGAAACAGCAGTTAAAATTTTACAAACCTCATTATTGGAGAAGTTTTTTTAAAAAAATAATAATCATTATCAGAAAAGTATGTCTTCGTTCTGTGCCACTGTGGGAGTTTTATTTAAATTCTTTTTAAAATAACGACTATTTTAATTAATTTTATATTAACGTCTATTTTAAGGTAATGTAAATAAAAAGAAAATAAAAGAAAATATTTCATTTTAACAATAAACAAAATAAAATAATAAAAATCATTGATTTCAATAATTTTTGTTATCTTTTGTTTCAAAATTTTTAGCAATGCTTTGAATTATTTTATACGCAAATATTCTGTATACATTGATATTTATTCATTTTTTTAAAATCTTCACAGCGTTAACGCATGAGATAATATTTTATTTATAAAACTTCTATTAGTTTAAAAATGCATTTAATTTATTGTGAATATAATTATAAAAACTGCACATCCTTTAATTTAAATAAATTAAAATGGTGACATGTTAAAAATAAAAAGGAATTATGAAAAATCTAAATGAAATTCATACTTAATTTAAAAATTTTTTTGATTAAATGATGATTGAGTAACTTCAATGTATAATGTAAATATTTTAAATTTTGTACAATTTTATAATGAAACTTATGTAATAATTAATGTATTTTCAATAAAATATAACTTATGCTTTCGATTTTAGAATTGGTTGAAGAATAAATGAGAAAGTACACGTAATTAAATACATTATTTCCCCCTTATTATTTCATGATCCTTTATCAAATTAGAAATAAAAAATTTTGTTTTAAAAAATGTTACCTGTTATTTTATATTTTGTTTATTCCTGTTCTAAATTCTTCTCCTGGAATGATTTGTCTCAAGTACAGCTATAAATGTTGCAATGAAAAGTTACAAAATAATCAAATAACGCACGAATAAATATTTTTGTTGAAACCAGCTAATTTTTATTTTTGTTTTATTGCTTTGTTAATATTCCAATTTTTAGGAGAGAGCTTAGGTTTTTATAAACTCACAAATATTTTTGTTGAAGAAAATCAGAAGCAATATTTATTTCAAATTTTTTATTTAAAAAAATCAATTCTTATTAAGAAAAAATGGTTGGATTCTTTTTATTTTTTATGTAGACGAAATAAAGGAAACTATTTCAAATGAAATATATCTGATTATATACTAAAAAATTGATAAAGTTTTAAATTTACATACATTGTTTAGTATAAGATTTTAAAAAAGTAATATTTTCTAATCTTCACAAAATAATCTACATTTTGAAACTTTGAATTTTTATTTTAAAAAGAAATAACACACTTACACGGTAGAAGGTGATTAATTATAAATTTTATTTAATACATTTTCAATTATAATTATATACTTTACAAAATATAATTATTTTTTCATGCAAAGATTAAATAATATTTCTTTCGATGAATAAAACAAAATTTCAAGAGTAGTTTCACCCGTTATTCAGCACGGTTGTTATACCAAAGCCATAATCGTTTAGTTTCCCTTTATATAAGGAAAATATGGAGACCTTTTTTGCAAGACAGTTCAGAACAATATCATGCAACTTAGAAAATCAATTCCAAAGGTTTGTTTTTCTTATGAAATGAAGCTTTTTCTGTGATCAATTCATGAAAGTCCTTCCAAGGAATTAATACAATATTTAAAAAGTAGATTCACCAATTAAGCAGAACATTTATGTATGATAATGCATTAGTCATTTAGACTAACAAAATTTAGAGAAATGTTTGAAGATGCTTTATAAAAGACAGTTTAAAAAACTGGGGTGAAAATTTCGATATAAATTTACACCACTTAAAAAAATAAATTCAGTTTGAAAAATGCTTTCAGAAAGAGTGTTTTTTTTTGAAAATTAGAAACAATTTTTTCCATGTAAGGAATTGATGAATTTTCTTTCAATGAATTTAAGGAGTATTTCAAGAGCAGATTCACCCTTTATGCAGCACAGTTGTGTGTACCAAAGCCATACTCATTTAATTTCCCTTTAATTAAGGAAAATTTAGAGAGCCATTTTGGAAGAAAGTTCACACCAGTATCATGTGGGTTTGAAAATCAAATTTCACCTCAAATAGAAAACATTCAGTTTCAAGGAACCATTTAGAATCAAGATTTTTCTTGTTTTTCTTATCAATTTTTTTAATGTACAGAAATTATGAAATTCCTTTCAATGAATTA
>JAOUZG010024680.1:83962-97061 GCA_026289955.1 Argiope argentata | reverse complement strand
AAGATGCGTTTGTAAGTATTCTGTTTTGTAATAATCTTAACAAAATTGTTATTAAATATAATATTTTTCTCATATGAACACCGCTTTTCTGTCAACATAAATATAATTTTCTTAAATTATATTTATTACATTTAATATCGGTATCTCGTTTAAGAAATCGAAGATTTATAATCGAAATAATCTGTTATTTAAGTAATTTTACAATTTCAGTCTCTAATAATTTATAATAAAAACTATTCAAAACACCGAAAATTGCAATTATTCTCTTGACCGTGTGTTTGATGAGATTTTTTTCTAGAAATAACTTTTGACATTACTCCGTTTTTGTAATGAACTTTACATAATTGATACCAAATATGTATATTTTAACAAACACATACTTACACAATGAGTAAAAATGCATAAATTTAGTTACATTATTAATAATATAGATACATATATTTTAGGTATCGAAGTTCATGATACAATCGGTCGTATTATTTAAGACATTTTACAAGTTCATGCAAAATGTCTGATAATAGGCATTAAAATTTTGTAAAATTCCATTGTCTCCGACTGCCACTGTCCTCTCGAATGTGAAACTGGTGGTGTTAAAACTAGAAAATCAGTTATTTTGTTAATAAAATTAACTAAATTGATATTAAATATAAAAAATTTTTATACGCACAAAATTTTGCAGTCATTAAAAACCATTCGCATTAAATGTAAATTAATTACTTATAAAATCGATAGTTCACTTCAAATTTCAGTTATATGTAATTTTAATTAATTTTGAATAAGAAATGGAATATTTTCATTCAGTCGTGTGCTTTTCAAAATTATAATTTTTTTTGTGAATGAAGAATAAAATTACGATTTCTTTTAAAAGAACCTCTTTAACGTGATATATTAGGAACACAAAGAAAAACTTTCAAAAATATAAACGCATAATACAAGAAATTTTCTGATTTTTGGTTTGTGCTTTGAAATATTTAGAATTTTTTACTATTGTTTATATATAATATACAGAATATTACAAGAAACAGAAACGATGCATTCATATATTTTGAGCTTTTGAAAGAACTTAAAGCAAATTAGCCCTTTATTTGCAGTCAAATCATGCACAAATACTGACGACTGCGTTTATCCTTTGGTGTGTGGAACTGATGGGGCTGCAGCTGGAAAATGTGTCCGTAAGTAGATGTTAAACTGAAATTTAGATAATTTATCTAAAACGGATATTTTTCTCTTTGACTGTATTATTTTCATTCTCCAAAAAAGTTTATAGTAAATAATCAAAATTTTGATTAAAATTGTTAAAAAAATTATAAAAATTTAAAAAAAGAGATGTTTACAGGATTACAGATATAACCATCGATACATCTTTTACCTACAAAATTAAATATAAAGATTCAAAAAGATTTCTAGCGGTAAATAATTATATTTTTACTTATATGAACAATTTACATTAATAATAAGATTAGATTTACACATGTAAAAAGGTCAAATTTTATACAGTAGCAACGGGAATTGCTATATAGTGCCATTCATATCATCCAGGTTCCATTGAAGGTAAAGCATGATTTGGAATAAGTGTGAAAATCTTTAAAAAAAATTTATTAAATAGAATCTTTTTTTATTTAAAAAGCTGATTGCTGTCATTATAAATATAATTGTCTTAAATTTAATTTTCATACTTTTAATACCGATATCTCGTTTAAGGAATGGAAGTTTTATAAACGATATATTCTATTATTTCAGTCATTTTACAATTTAAGACTACATCTCCAATAATTTTAATAACATCTATTAAAACACCGACAGTTGCTACTATCATCTTGACAGTGGATTTGATGAGAAAAGTGCTTTTGTCATATATCAGTTTTTTTAATAAATTTAACTTAATTGTAACCAAATATGTATTTTTTCACACACAAGTACTTTCACAGTCAGTAAAATACATTCGCATTAAATTTAGTTTCATTATCAATAATATTGATAAATCGATTTAAGAAATCGAAATTTAAAAATCGATCGATTCTATCATTTCGGTTATTTTAAAATTTAATTCAACATCTCTAATAATTTACAGTAAAATCATGCACAAATTCTGAGGACTGCGTTTATCCTTTGGAGTGTGGAACTGATGGGGCTGCAGCTGGAAGATGCGTTTGTAAGTATTCAGTTTTGTAATAATTTGAACGAAACTGTTACTAAATAGAATATTTTTTTTCAAATGAACATAAGTTTGCTGTAAATAAAATTATAATTGTCTTAAATCCGCTGACCAAGTCAGCAATTTTAGCCCAGTTTTGTTTTCCAGCTTTTGAAGATAAAGACCTCTGTGCATCCGAGGAAAGAAATCTGATTTCTTGCTCATATGATGATGGAGATAACACCCATTCGCTCTCTCGCACAAACATATTTTACAATGAGACTCTTTCATACTATTCACAGATATAACGCAGGGTAAAGAACAACCATTGCCAGAACCAGAATTTGATTCTGGTACTCCCAGGTCACGAGATCGACGCACTACTCCTAGGCCAGGGCGCCTGTTCATCTAATTTTAACACTTATTAATGAAAAAAAATTGATTTTCCCCTCATATTTTTCCCTTCTAAAATTCTATCTGATTTTCGAATTTGAAAACTAAAATTACATTATTCGATATTTTAATAATTTAATTTAGGAAAGCATAAAAGATTCTATTTATTGTTATTATATAATCTTAAGATAAATGCAAGAGAGCTTTTCAAGTTATTGTAAGAAAACATTCTGATTAAATTAAAAATAATGTTTAAAAAAACTAATGACATTTCATACTTAAGTCAACAAAGAAAAATTTATTTTCATTACTTTTTATGAAATAATTACAATTAAATTATAAACATTTTATCAAAAAAAGCATTTACTTTCGTAAGAATAGAATTGGCAATCTTCATTTTCACGTGAAAGAAACTGAAATCATTACATTTTACCGATTGAGCCTCTGACTGTTGCTTTTAATTTCAATTGAAAACTGTTAAATTTCCATTTAAAGTATAAAAAATTAATTACATTTAATTAATGAGATAATATTTTAATAAACTGTATTAATATCAAGAATCATCCATCGCAAGTTTTAAAAAATGTGTTTGAACATGTGTGGATAAATAAAATGTATTTTATTAACGATTGAATATTTGAAAAAGATATATAAGTATATAAAGGAGAGTGCAAACTAAAATTAGGAATGTAAAAAAGAGATTTGAGCATAAATAAAACATGTAAAAATATTGGTTGCAATCCGTGCTTGTCCCTTTTTAGTTCCCTTCTTGAATCCCCAGCTTCAAAAATCTTTCGGATGAGAGGACAAATATTACTTATTAAATTGTCAAATTTATCAGCATTATAAAATGGCTTAGAAATTGTTAGTTTTCATGTTCTATTTAGTTAATCTTGAACAAAGCTTATACAAATATTTCTAATACATATATTTCTAAAATTAATAAGTTCTGTCGACTTTATTTGCATTGTAATGAGAGCTAAATTATCCTAATAACAAATTAATATTTTGAATTGTGTTGAAAATATCAATACATTTTAATGCCATAGACTTCATTGAAAGCTGTTCCATAAAGGTAGAAACTTCTTCATAGAATCTCAATAGTGTAATTTGAATATCTCTTAGAAATGCATATTCGAAATGGTCTCAATTCTTGTAACCGGAAGTCATGGAACACATGTGTAATTTCATAGATTTTATTACGTTGTGGTAATCGTAAGGTATATCAAAAACGTTTGGTGAATGGAAGAGTATCTTGAAAGCAAAATGAATAAAAAGTGCTGCCTCACAAATAAATAGGGAGAGATCAACGAAGGTAAGAAAAGAACGCAAGGAATCCCCTCAAATCAATCTAATACAATAAAATGTCGATCAATCAATCAAGTCAAATAAAATTACAATAGAAAAATGAGAAAATATTAAGTTTTGTTGCAAAATATGACCTTTCAGGTGCATCTAACTTTGGCACAGATGTACGGATCCGATATGCAAAGGGGTGTTCAAATGAAAAGGTACGAAACGGCAATGTGGGTATAAATGAAGTCTTTATTCAAATTTTACACCATAAGCCTGAGCAAAACGGTCCCATTGAGTAACGATCCGAAGGATTCTTTGTTCTCGGAATTCCTCTGGCCGTGACGAAACCTGGTCCTTCACAATGACCTTGAGTTTGTCTTCCGACTTGAAACACTTGGCTTTCAGCTTATAATATAAAATACCCAAGGACAAAATACATGAAAATGTCAGGATGACATAGGGTGGATGATTGAGCTCCTTCGCCTTGAACTTGGTCAATTCCACTTTATTATCCTGGAGACACGCTATCAGGGAGCCGAGCCCGGTAGCCCCGGTCTTCTGTTCTTGATGGACCTGTGCAGTCTTCGGAGTGTCTCACAGTACACATCGTATTAAATGGTTCTTCTGTCCTCGAGGAATTCAAAAAGTAGCAGATCTTGGACGACGCACTTTATAAGAGCATCCGTTCTCTTCTGCGCATGCTCCAATATACGTCGGAGATGTCAATCTCATTCCTAGATGTCTCACTATGTTCTCCCATAGCGACAATTGCAAACATGTTAACGGTTACGTTGGTTACGACATACCATTTCATTTGAGCAAACCTCATACCTACACTGCTGGAAAGTAAAATTGAAACACTGTAGCAGTAGCTTTTCTCTATCATCTGTTTTGGATAATAATTTGGATGCTTCATTACGTAAGCATTCCATGGTGTACTGTGATTGTTTTTGTAAAATGAGAGCGGTGCGTCCTTTTTAGTGTTTTGTGCTGTTTTTGCTTGAAATGTGATCATTAAAGCAATATTCCCTAAAACATACGTCCTCTTATTCCTCTGCACGGATCATAAAGATTTTCATTCCATTACAACATTAGGAAGGAATGATCTGACGATCGTTGAAATCTCAAGACGGGAAGTAGTCGAGCTATGCAAATGATTAGTATTTCAGCGCAGGGGGAAGAATCAACGTCTAAAGCACTTCATAACAAAAGAAAAACTGTGCAATAGATATATTTTTTTCATTTACAAAGCTCTTTGTAAAGTTGAAGTTTACTCAGAATATTGTGTCATCCATCGAATAAGTATAAGAAATGCTTTTCAGTAAGCGTCGGAATTCGATAGAGGCAGAGTCGTTGTCTATCGAGAGTGTGAATTATGTGAATGCGGAATCAAAAGATTGCTGCGGATCAGAATGAACAGCGTGTAAAACTCAACTACTCCCCACGACTAACGCCCGAGTCGGAAATACATAACAGATCGTTTGTCAGGAAATGGGCATGTTTGCAGCACGTTCAGCATCCGTTCATACGTTGCGATGATGTTTGCAGCAATGTGGATAATCAGCCAGGCGATCATTACTTTGGCTTATATTGGCACTGCAGCATAGAGAGAGAACGTGACTATAGTGCTTCGAACTACAAAGATGGACACAAGAGTGAGGCAATGTCGCCTATTCAAACGTATTCCGATTCTAAGTGCAGTATTTTAATAGCCGTACACTTATCTGGAGGCTCCGGATAGATAGCCCGTTGTCTGCTTTTCATTCTTTATCGCGATAGGGTCTAGAACCCTGAGTAAGGGTTTGGGCCACCTTTGATTACAAAACATACCAGAATCCAGTTAAAAAAGAAGTTAATTTGAAGGTAAATCTATACTACTATTATAAATGTGAAAGTTTGGATGTATGGATGGATGATGGGGTTCAATCAAGCCAGAATGGCTGAAGGAAATTGGATGAAATTTAGCATATAGATAGATTATACTCTGCAGAAGAACATAGGCTAATTTTTATTCCAGTTAATTGAATGGTTAATTTTTTATCAATTAAAAACTAAAATTTCCCCAAAAAATAAAATAAAATTCTGAAAACATCTGCCTGAGATTTTTGAATCGTTTGTTTTTATTTTTCTATTTCCGGTATTCTTTTAATATTATCTTATCTAACGAAATTCTTTGTGATTTATCGTAAGATTTCCTGACAGAAAGCCTTTTTCATCAAATCAAAAAAATTAAATATATATATATATATATAATCGGGTTTTTTTCTGTTTCCGTTTTTCATTTCAATATCCTCTTACTATTCTAAAGGAAGGTTTATTAATTTTTTTTCTTACGTTGTTCTTGTGTTAATATAATTCGATATATCCTGTTCATTTCTTCTTTCAAATTCATTTTGTTCATTTTCATCATTTTCAAATTAAATTTTTTAAAGTACCTTTATAGTTTCAAGTGCATAGCTTTTAAGTAGTTTTCTCCCCACGCTAATGATGTTAGACGTAACATGTTTTCGACCATTTATTACAAACGATTCTGTATATTTTCGTAGAGTATAATCCACGCTTAAAATTCACGCATTTGCGTTGCTCCTATTGACATTAAACATTTATGCATTCATGCAGTTTTGATAACATTTTACATTGTGATGAGACTGTCGGTTCTCACATATACACATCAAAATTTCCACGCATACGAAGTCGCGAGTAAAAGCTAGTTGGTATATTTTTGAAATTTTATGTTTAGGGGTTGTGCCCTGTTTTCGAAGTCTGTCAAACGACACAATACCACAAATGTGTTACATTGTCTGACCGTGATGTCCGTGGTGACCGTGGTATTTTTAAAAGGACCTGTAGGAAGAAAACCTGTAGGAAGAAAAACCTGTAGGAAGTAGATTTACCTGTAGGAAGAAAAAAAATACTAAGAATGATAGATTTTAATCCTCGTCACTGGCAAATATAAAGAATTTGAATTCTTTATTATTGAAAAAAAAACTGAATTTCGTTAAAATTTAATTTGCAAAAATAAAAGAATTTATGTTATTTGTGTCAAATATTGAAGTAACGGCTATTTTAATAATTTCCTTTGAAAGCATATTAAAAGTAGTTTAAATATATATTAATAACTTATTTGTAGAAAAACACTCTAGCCATAATGCTAATTGTGGTTACCCTTTTAGTTGTTAACAAAATATATATATATATATATATATATATATATATAGTAATAATTAAATAATTGCAGGATTACAATATTATTTCATGTGATTATCATTTAATATGATTCTTCGTCACGGTATCATAAAAAAACAGTGACGAAGAAATTACTTAATATTGTAAAATGAAATAAAGCAATAATACTTATAAATATTAGTATCACAAATCAAGATCGTGTTTTGCCAGAATATCTGTTTTTTGTTCAATATTTATCGTTTTTATGCAAAATTCTTTGCACAAATAACTTTTGCAACGGTTACAGTTATATTCAGTTTTCCCTATTAATTTTTCTCATACCATTTTCATGCACGAGACAAACATTATTTTTTAAGTTGTTTTTCCATTGCGATCTTTAATTTTTTTTAAGTATAAGCGAATTTGCAATTTTTTAAAATTCAATATTTATTGCTGAATTATTATTAATTTTACCTACTTTTTCTCCTCATTCTTCGTTGTCACTTTCATACAGTTTTATGTTTGCACTGGAGTCTAAGTTAGAACAAGACGAGTATTCGATTCATTCTCAGAAAGCATCTCGCAACAAATTAGTACTTCTTCAAGACTTACATCTTTCCTACGAGCCATTACGTCAGTGTGTCTTCTCTACACAAGATTTCGAAAATTGAATGAAATTTTTATAGGAAATTAGCAAGTATTATGTAAAGAAACACTTAGACTCAACAATTTTAGTATAAACTATCCGCCTTTGGCGACCAGTCGGTTCGCCAGTATTAATGCTCGCTAATATTTGATGTGTCTCATAACTGGTTTTTCACCAAAATATTTTTAAACCAAACAAATTATGATAATCATATAATGCATTTATAGTATTATTTATTGTTATTTTCTTCAGATGATCTGTTCACTGTACTACTCATCTTTCTCTTTCTATCCGAGCAATGATTGTCCAGAAATTGATATTTTAATTAAATGGTGGAGGGAAAGGTCTAAAATTCTACGTTTTCATAGAATAATGAGATTCAAATTTTCATAAATGTAAACACACTAAACAATAAAGACAATTGGTTTTTAAGAGATGCGAAAGTTTAAAAAAAGCTCGGAAAATGCCGCGCACAGAGGAAATAATATTGATACACACACATCCTTCTTTTCTTTTCTTTTTTTTCTATCCTTTTTTTCTTCACTAATTTTGTTTCTACAAACCCTATTTTCGCTTTGTTATTCTTTTTTTTCTTCCGTGCCGAAATTTTATTTTGAGCAGGCATAGATTAAATATTCATACAGACTAATAATAAAAGCAGCTATTTTGTTTCTTTTTTAAACATCCCGTTATCTATGAATGAAAACCAACTGACTTCGCGCATTTCTTTCTAAACAAATCATAATTTATTACTTCCTGCTATCTCACTCAGTTGGCGTGGGGGAAGGAAATGCAGATTTTTGGCGGGAAAGTTAGAAAAGTGTCGTTTTAACTATTTTCCTCGCATTTTTTTCATTTTTTCTCTCCATAAGAACCATCCTCGTGTCTTAACGAAACTATTAAACAAAAAATTAGCCGAATCGGTCGAGCCGTTCTCCAGTTTTGCGCTTAGCAACGTATTTCGAGCTCCATTTTTATTATAAAAGATGATTCACTTACACCGTGATCCCAATAACACTGCTTTCAAGGTCGAATAAATGTGCGATAGTACTTTGGGAAATTTGTTTGACTACTGGTATCTACTTTTCGTTGAACGATGGATATTCAAGATAAAAAATACTTGGTATCGAAACGAGGTATATTTAGTTGTAAAATATCTCATAACTAATGTAGAACCACAAAACTTTTATTGCGTAATCAAAATAAAAAATGTTCAACATTCTAGAGAAATTGTCAGATTCCCTTAAGAAATGGGGAAATGAGAACATACTAAGATGACTTTAGTGTCCAATCGACAACAGCAGATATTCTAATGTTAATACTTTAGTATTCGAATTTAATGATAGAGATAAATGGCGTCTTATTTGAATTTTTCCAGGTTTTCATCAACTTAAAATCATAGGAGCATCTACTATTTTTGTTAAAAAGAGTTTTCTATTTCACTGAATTTTTTACTTTTAGGGATGAAATGTCCAAAGGCCGATGAATGCATATACCCTCTTACATGTATATATGAAGAATTCCTGAACGAGCAAGTGTGTTCATGTATGTAAAATTATAAATATATAATAAATACAACTAAACAACATTTTAATGATTTACAAATTCTTTAATATCGCATCCAGAGAATACTCTTCTTCAATGTTTTCTCATTCGAAAGAATTAAATTAAAAAGGTAAATGGCTTGTATATTGTTTCCCAAATCCAGTAATATCCAAAATAATTGAAATATTATATATTGTTACGTTTTTAGCGTAGCGGGTTCGGATTGAAGGGACTTTATATGAAGACAGCACAAACAAATTTATTTACAGCTATATACAGATAAATACAGGATAATTGATAGAGTAACAAATTCCAGAAAACACAATCCAGCAATAATCAGTCACTTACAGCGTAAATGCAAGTCTTACGCACAATAAAAATAGACTGCAAAACAGATATCGTATGGCAAAGTAACAGTAAACCACAGCGAGCTCAATAACACAGCGTTAACAGCAAACGCAAACACAGCTCACTAATAACAAGCAAAAATCCGCTAGTCCAGCAAACCTCTTCTCTTCCTTGAGAAAGCAACTGTGAACTAACTCACTCACTCCGACTACTCGTCCCTTATATAGACGAAGAAGCGCGTGCACTGAATCTCGTGAAAATTCTCAAAACAACGTGCTCAATCCAGTGACTACTAGACTATTCCTTTCGCCAAACCAATCAAGCTGGCGCGAGGCTCCTCGGCAAACGTCGCCATCTTTGGCGATTTTCATGCCGCTCGCCCGCTTGTAATAATATTATATAAAATTGTAGTAATATTATATAAAATATTACTACAATTGTAGTAATATTTATAAAATATTTACAATTGTAGTAATAAATAATAATTAATAAATATCATGATATGTGCACTGTATGACTTTTGGGCTAGTATACTTGTGTACTGGTACGTGTACTTAAAAACATGCGAAAAATAGCGTAAATATGAGCATAAAATCTTTATTTTCAATGTGATTTCAAAATTTTGAAATAATAAGCATTATCGATATTTAAATTCGTTATGTTTCACACGGTGTAAAGTAAATAATTTAAATGCTTTCTCTGGCACTAAGAATTAAAAGAAACATTTATTTGAATGAGATATTTGTTAGCAATTACAGCCTGACGAAAAGAGGCTTATTGGGAATATACTCGCAAATACGTAATCCAACACTATAGATTAGGAAAGGCATACATCATTCCAAAAAGCCATTCTAAGAAAAATAAAACAGCATACAAAAATCACTGTAATTCATTAAAAATAATTCTAAATCCATAAAGAATTTAATAAAAACAATCATTAATTGTGGTGTTTAACTTTTAATTTATTTTACCTTCTATCCAGTTTAAAATAAATGAGTTCTGATTCCATACGTTTTAGAAATATTTGCACCGTGTACATTATTTACTAAGACAAGAAACATAGAAAAACAGATAATTAAGCTTTTCCTCTTACCTGAAAAGAAACAATCTATGGGATAGGCAAATGTACTCCAGTATGTATATTTAAAAAGACAAAAAAAAATTAATTTAATTATGTCTTCAGCAGTTTTAAATTGATTAAAAATCCAAAAATTAAAATAATGAAAATTTGTTATAGAAGTCGTATTAATTTTATTATGTTTTATTCTGATTAGAATAAATTGAACAAATATTTCAAAAAGAACCAATAATATCAAAATATGTTAATATTCAATGAAATCTTTTTTGCAGACACAAAATGTATAAATGATGATAATTGTAAGTATCCTCTAAAATGTGTTGACCAAGGCCATGACATAGGAAAAGTTTGTGCGAGTAAGTAAAATTATAGAAATAGATGAAATATTATTTTGTTAAATTTACTAATGTTTAATATCCATGAAGAATTGCGTAAACTATAATATTAAAGTTATTCTTTATATCATTTTTTGTAAAGTTCAAACAGTTTTTTTAACTGACTTAATAATTTATAAAGTTTTATATATTTTAAATATATTGGTACCACATACATTATTTGAAAAGTTACAAAATATTAAAAAATCATGATTGCATGTACGCTTTTACGCTACTGACGCTAAGACAATACAAAAATGGATTAAATTTTGTTCAAATTAAAAGAAAATAAAAAAAAAATTGCAATTTAAACACCTTTTTAACATTAAAAAATAATAATATTAATATTATTATATTAATATATTTTAAATATTATTAAAAATATTACTTATATAATTAAACAATAATATAATAATATTAATATTATTATGTTTTAATATCATTAAAAATATTATTTATATAATTAAATATTAATATACTAATATTAATATTTAATACCATATATTATATTCATTAAATAATAATAATATTTCATGTTTTTCATAGTTAAAAGAAAATAAATCATGCTTAATAAAATATTAAAAGAGATAAAGTATTAGGAATTTAAAAATATAATAAGATTTCATTGAAATTTAATTTTTTAAAAATTAATTATATATATAAAGACAGCTTTATAAAAAATGAAATTTTCGGTCGCAAATTTAAAGTTATCACGTGATAACATTATTATTTTTAAGTGATTATTTGTCTTAGTTAATTAAAGTCATTAACTGGTGTATACCGATTTGAAAAAATTATGTGACTCCCCCCCCCCCTCTCTCTAATGATGATTTTTCTTTACTTTCATTTTCAATTTTTCCAGCAGGCAAAAAAGGTTTTTAAGCTCGACAGATTTTAAGATTCTTTTTTAAAAAAGCAGTAATTTCAACGAAAAATTCCCTATTACTGGGAGCTACTGTATATATGGTAAATTCCAACGAACGTAATGTAGATTGATATTAATATTATATTCTAATATTTACAGTATTTTGAGAAATATAATTAGAACAATGAGATTATAATATCATTAAAAAATAAATATAAGTCGCGTTCTACAAAATTGCGATAGTTAAAACTAAAAGAGAATTTACATTTACATTTACAGTATTTTGAGAAATACATTTAGTTAGAACGCGCTTTCTAATTGCGCATACAATAATATCAATTATAATTGTATGATAGCATTGCGTATACAATAATACAATAAGATCATTAAAGAATAAATATAAGCCGCGTTCTACAAAATTGCGATTATTAAAACTAAAAGAGAATTTACATTTACATTTACATTTACATTTACAGTATATTTAGAAATACAATTAGTAAGTACACGCTTTCTAATTGAGCATACAATATTATCAATTATAATTGTATGATAGCATTGCGCATACAATAATACAATAAGATCATTAAAGAATAAATATAAATTGCGTTTTGAAAAATTGCAATACTAAAACTGAAAGAGAATTCAGAAGGAAAAACAAGTGATAATCTTCTAAGCGCGAGATTAATTATTTAAAAGTAAGAAATCGTAAACAAATTTAAAGATGACATCATTTCATAGAAAAGACAAACGAAAAGCAATTGATGATAAATTTAATTAAATATCTCAAACAATACTGGCAAAACAAACCTCAAATGTCATGGGTCAGGTGATAGGCTATCTACCAATGAAAAAACGAATATTTTTTTGTTCTCACATGTTAAAAAATATGCTGCTGTCTTTCTCTATATATAGTATCCTCAATATTAGTATACAACGAGAAGCAGCAAGTGTGCTCATCTCTGTAGAATTCTAATTATAAAATGAATATAATTTTCCTAATTTCTAAGCAATTCTTAATTCATTGAGAACTGAATAATATATCACTGTGATAATATTCTTATATATCAATTTTGTATTGAAGTAATACAAGGATAAACATTTAACGTCTTACTACCAAGAATTTTGTAAACATGATACATTTTCTTTTACAGAAAAGAATGCACTAAAAATAATGAGTGTCCTTGTTCTCTGAAATACATAAACCAATGAACATTGAGAAATACAAGTGGGCGCACATATGTAAAATCAAAAACAA